>PVLA01009984.1:0-68665 GCA_004027455.1 Hydrochoerus hydrochaeris
GTCTCAGGGCAGTTTTCTCACAGGAATTTTGTAAATCCTCCCCCATGAGCTCTTTCATTTAAAGCTTTTGTATAAACTCTCTCATACTACTCACAGAAGGTAAAACTTCACAATTAGTTTTCACAAAGTTATCTAGAAGGTTTCTAGTAACTCCTCTGGAGTTTCTATTTTCAATTTCATATTGAGTATTACATGAAAATATATATATGTGAATTACACAAATTACAATTATCAGTACAAAACATTACAAGATCCTTGCACCCAGTTCCCACATGCGGTGTCCTTTTCCTGGAGAAGCGATTCCTTGAAGCGCTCTCCTCCACCCATGGACCTTGTCACAAGGCATGGATGGACTAGGATGCGGCATGGACGGAAAAGGGTGCTGCAAGTGGTTGCACCAGTCTACAGTCTCACCAACAGTGGAGCAGTGTTCCTTTTTCCCCACAGCCTCGCCAACATTTGTTATCAGTTGATTTCTTGATGGCAGCTACTCTTTCCGGAGTGAGATGAAATCTCAATGCTGTTAATTTGCATTTCTGGAATGACCAGTGGTGGTGAACATTTCTTCATGTTTTTATTTGCCATTTATATATCGTCCTCTGAGAACTGTGTGTTCATCTCAGATGCCCATTTTTGGAGAGGGTTTGAATTTGGGGAGCTTAATGTTTTTCAATTTATATGTTCTGCACATAAGTCCTTTGTCTGAGGGGTTGCTGACTAAAATTCTTTCCTATTCTGTGGGTTTTCTTTTCACTCTGTTGGTGATTTCTTTTGAAGTGCAGAAACTTTTCAATAATGTGAGATCCCAGTTGTTGATTCTTTGAAGTGTTTCCCATGTAGTTTGCATTTTGTTCATGAATTCTCTACCTACCCCTGTGTCTCCAAGACTTCTGCCTATCTTGTCTTCCAGTAGATTTAGTGTTTCTGTTTTATTATTTAGGTCTTTGATCCATTAATACTTTAGTTTTGTGCATAGTGATAGGCATGGATCTATTTTCAGTCTTCGGCATGTGGAAGGCCAATTTTTCCAACACCATTTATTAATGAGGCTATCCTTCCAGTGGACATGTTTAGCCCCTTTGTCAAATATCAGGTGGCTGAGTGTCTTGGTAGTTTGGCTTGCATCTTCTCATCTGTTCCATTGATCCTCAGGTCTATTTCTTTGCCAGTACCATGCATATTTTATCACTGTGGCTTTATAGTACTGTTTCAAGTCAGGACTTGAGATTCCTCTTGCCTTGCCTTTGTTGTCCAGAATTGCCTTTGCTATTCTAGGTTTCTTCTGCTTCCAAATTAATTTTAGGAGTGTTTTCTCTAGATCTGTGAAGCATGTTAATGGTATTTTGATTTGGATTGCATTAAATCTGTGTAACAGTTTTGGAAGTATGGCCATTTTTTTAATTGGTACCGGGGATCGAACTCATTACCGCCTGCTTGTAAGGCAGGTGCTTATGCCACTGAGCTAAATCCTCAGCCCCAGTATGGCCATTTTCACAATGTTGGTTCTTCCTAGACAAGAGCAAGGAGTATCCTTCCATTTTCTAATATCCTCTTCAATCTCCTTTTTTAGCGTAGCATAATTTTTAGCATATAGGCCTTTTACATTCTTAGTTTGATTCCTAATTATTTCCTTTTTTTTAGATGCTATTATGATGGGCGATATTTCCATAACTTCTCTCTCAGTGAGTTTTTTGTTGGTGTACTGGAATGCTATTGATTTTTGAGTGTTGACTTTATATCTGCTGAATTTGTTTATTACCTGTAGTAATCTTTTAATGGAGTTTTTTGAGTCTTCTATATGGAGTGTCATGTCATTTGCAAATAGTGATAATTTAACTTCTTCCTTTCCTATCTTTATTCCTTTTCTTTCTCTCTCTTGTCTGATTGCCCTGGCTAGTGTTTCCAGAATTATATTGAATAGGAGTGGTGATAGTGGACATCCTTGTCTTGTTCCTGATTTTAAAGTGAAAGATTTCAGCTTTTTGTTCATTTAATATAATGTTGGCTCTTGGTTTGTCATAGATGGCCTTTATAAGATTGAGGTAGAGACCATGTATTCCGAGTTTCTGAAGGATTTTTATCATGAACATGTGTTGGACTTTATCAAAAGCTTTTTCTGGATCTATTGAGATGACCATATGGTTTTTGTTTTTGGCTCTGTTGATGTGGTGTATTACATTTATTGATTTGCATATGTTAAACCATCCCTGCATTCCTGGAATGAATCTCACTTGGTTGTGATGTATAATCTTCTTGATGATTTGCTGCATCCTATTTGTCAATATTTTATTGAGAATCTTTGCATCAATGTTCATTAGTGAGATTGGTGTATAGTTTTCCTCTTTGGTTGGATCTTTCTCTGGTTTTGGTATCAGAATAATACTTGCCTCCAGGAATGATTTAGGGAGGATTGCTTTCTTTTCAATTTCATTGAAAAGTTTAAGGAGAATTGGCATCAGATCTTCTCTAAATTTCTTGTAGAATTCAGCCATGAATTAATCAGGACCTGGGCTTTTCTTTGTTGGTAATTTTTAATTACATTTCCAATTTCAATAGCTGATATTTGGTTATTCAAAATTGCTATATCTTCTTGGTTGAAGAAGATATAGCTATTTTGGTTATTCATATGTTTCTAGAAATCTGTCCATTTCCTCTGTGTTTTCCACTCTAGTTGAGTAGAGATTTTCAAAGTAAGCATTTGTGATCTTTTGAATTTCATGGGATCTCTAGTAGTTTTCCCCTTTTCAGTCCTTATTGTGTGAATTTGAGTTTTTTCTTTCTTTTTCTTGATAAGGTTAGCTAGAGGTTTGTCAATTTTGTTTATTCTCTCAAAAATCAGCTTTTTGATTCATTAATTCTCTGTATTGTTTTTTTAGTTTCAATTGCATTGATTTCTGCTCTAATCTTTACAATTTCCTCTCTTCTATGAGCTTTGGATTTCACTTGCTCTTCTTTTTCATAGAAGCTTGAGGTGATGCATTAGGTTGTTTATTTGTGCTCATTCTGTTTTCTTGATATGACAATTTATAGCTATATTTTTCCCTCTTAAGACCACTTTCATTGCATCCCACAGGTTACAGTATGTTGTTTTGGCAGTTTCATTGAATTGTAGGTATTGCTTTATTTCTTCTTTACTTTCATCTGTAGCCCACTGGTTGTTCCAAATGTTGTTATTTAATTTCCCTGTATTTGTGCAAGTTTTGCAATTTCTTTTGCCATTATTTTCCAATTTCAGTGTGCTATGGTCAGATATTATGCATGGGATGATTACAATACCTTTGCATTTACTTAAGAATGTTTTATGGGATAATATATGGTCTCTTTTGGAGAATGTCCCATACATAGCTGAGAAGAATGTGTATTCTGATGTGGTTGGGTGGAACACTGTGTAAACATCTACTAAGTCCAATTGCTCACAGGTATGATTCAGTTCTGTTATTTCTTTGCTGACTTTTTGTCTAATTGACCTATCTCTTTGTGAAAATGGGCTGTTAAAGTCCCCTGTTATATTTATGTTCTTGTGTATTTGGTTTTTCATGTCCATTATTACCTGTCTTACATAGTTGGGTGTGCCTGTGTTTGGTGCATCTATATTTTTAATTTTTGTTCTTCCTTTTGAATTTTTCCACTAATGAGTATGTAGTGACCTTCTTTATCTCTATTAATAATTTTAGGTTTGAATTTCATGTATCTGCAAATAGAACAGTTACCCCTGCTTTTTTCTGGATTCTTGTTCCATGAAATACTGTTTTCCATCTTTTGACTTTTAATCTATGAGTTTCCTTTTGGGTCAGATGTTTTTCTTATATACAGCATATTGTGGGATCATGTTTCTGGACCCATTCTGTCAGCCTATTTCTTTTGATAGGTGAATTCAGGCCATTTACATTTATGGATTATCACTGATATGTGCTGGCTCGACTTTGCCATGTTATGGTCCATTTGTTTGCTTTCTGCTTTACCCCTTCGTTTAATTGCTTGTCCTGCCTGGTGATTTCCTTCTGTTATTGTTCTGGGGATTGTAGTCATTTTTATCTCTATGAAATGTGTCTTTCAATAGGTTTTTTAGGGTTGGTTTGGTGGACTTGAATTTCTTCAGTTGTTCTTTGTCATAGAAGTATGTTGTTTCTCCATTAAATTTGAAAGACAGTTTTGCTGGGTACATCAGTCTGGGTTGAAGGTTGTTTTCTTTCAGGGCTTGAAATACCTTACTCCAAGCTCATCTTGAGTTGAGGGTTTGTGCTGAAAAGTCTGCTGTGAATCTAATGGGCTTTCCTTGATAGGTGAGTTGTGTCTTTTCTTTAACAGCTTTTAGTATTCTGTTTTTATGCTGTATATCTGGGATGTTAATTATTATATGTCTGGATGTAGATTTATGTTGATTGTGACTGTTTGGTGTTCTATATGCCTCACTTATCTGCATATCAGATTTTTCCCCATGTTTGGGAAATTTTCTGCTATTACTTCTTGAAATTTTGACTATGTCATTTGCATTGACTCTTGCCTCTTCATTGATGCCTATTCATCTTATGTTGTTACTCTTGGCATCATCTTATATCTGCTGGATTGTTATTTTATGGTGCTTTGTTATTTTTAAAAGTTCTAGCCTTTCATGTTGTCTTGTTATGATCCTATCCTCAAGGTCTGAAATTCTATCCTCAGCTTCATTTAAACAGTTTTGCCAGGTTTGAATAGAACTTTTTGTTTCTTGGATGTCTCTGTCAGTTTGTTTCATGAATTCTGCTTTGTTTTCTGTATTGTTCATTCAAGGTTTCTATCAGTTTCCCGTGCTCCTGTACTTTTTTTCTCTATTTCTTCTTTAGCTGTGCTTGGCAACTCCTTTACTAAGGTGGTTATTTCTATCTTTATATGGGAGAGTATTTCTATTTGATTTCTTCTATAGCCCCATGGAGTTGTTTTTTATTTCACTCACTAGCTTTTCAGAGATTTCTTGTGTGTTACTTTTGAAGGCCTCTATTTCAGTGTCTTCTGTACTTGCTCCTTGTTGACTAGATGTCTGAGATTGCATTTTGCTTTTTCAAGTTAATATTTGGTCCTTCAATCCCACTAGTATCAACTGTTGATAGTGTGTATCTTGGGATCCTAATATAAGGTTGATGTTTGTCCAATTGCTGGGTCTCTCAATTAATAGGTGGGCCAGTCACCTGACTTCCCACTGCAGGGCCTGTTGGGTGAGGCCTATATACTTCCTGGGCTGACAAGCCTAGTAATATCAATGTAGGTCAACTTTTAGTTCCTACTATTACTTTATCTTCAATTCCAGGTCACCAGATCTCCCTTTCTATGGTTTGAGGCCCTACTGTGTCCCTCTTGTGTGTCTGTGCCTCTCATAAGCCCTTTTGATTTTATCTCAGTTTATTTAGTCCTTATTGGCACACTCCTCACCCTGCCTGATGTTTTATGTGTGCAGGAAGATGTCACCCACACTCTTGTCAGACTCACCAAGTTCTTACAGTTAGTTGGTTGGGGTTTTACTACTGGTCCTATTTACCCACTGTACACTTCTATTTTAGGGGCATACTTGCCACACTGACTGGAGCCTGCTGAGATCTTCCTATTTGGGTGAGGCAGTTACTGAATCTCCCTTCAAGCTAGCACAGTTAATCTGCTGTAGTCCAAGGTTCTGGGGAAAAAGTGGGAGCTGAAGATCAACAGCAGTATTAGGTTTAGGAGGTAGGGAATGTCCCCAGTGGCCAGCAGATATCCTGGGTCCAGGCATCTGCTGGGCATGGGCCAAGGTCCCAGGGTGGCATGGGCTTCCTCAGTAGTGGCTGGATTTGCATAGAAAGCATGTGGCTGTGCAGGCCAAGGTCCCAGGACAGCACGCGTTCTCCAGGGCTGGCGTGAGTCATGCAGGGAGTGCACAGCAGCATGGGCCAAGGTCCCAGGGCGGCGTGGGGTTCCTCAGTGGCGGCTGGAGTCATGTAGAAAGCACATGGCTGCATGGGCCAAGGTCTCAGGGCAGCATGCATTCCCCAGGGCCAGTGTGAGTCGTGCAGGGAGTGCACAGCAGTGCGGGCCAAGGTCCCAGAGCTGTGTGAGGTCTAAATTTCTTAAATGGTGAGCTTTTCTGGAGACTTTGTAAGTTGAAGGTATATAATACATATCAACTAGATCCTGGTTTATGTGAAATCTTTAGCTCTGTATAACAACTAAGCTTTAAATGTCTTTGCAGAAAAATTGTCCTGAAAAATAGTGGGGGGTCTGCTGACATAGATGCATTTTTGTTGTATCATTTAATTTTTTAAAATCCTGGTGTTTTTGTTCTTCTCAATCATGTTACATCAGTTTACACTTTAAAAAGTTTTCTATGTGAATTAAGAACCATATTATTTAGCACAGGCAATTATTTGATTACCTCCCCTGTGCTAGTTGTAGCCTGGCATTTAATCTGGCTGAGGCCTACAGACCGCAATTTGAACAATCAGGGTAGTTTTCTGTAATTGCAATAAATCATATCATTAACCATGACAGACTGTTCCTCCCACAGACTTTTTTTTTCAGTAACTGTTAACTCCTGAACTCCTTATGAAGGCCAGATTTCTCTGTAGTCAAGTGAATTTCACAGTCAGATGACAGAATGTAAAGGCAGAGTCTATGTTGGAAAAACAGTGGTGTCCTGAGGATGGAGCCAATGGAGGTCACTCTAGCTGTAAGAGATGTAGGATTGTGAGGACTGTGTCACGTACAGAGATCACACAAAAGCAGGATTTGTGGGAAAATTATCTGCTGCAAGGTTGTTTAATTCTCTAACGGAGAAACAGATGGAGATCAAGATGTAAGGCATACTTATATTGTTACATTTCGGTCATTTATATAAAATACACCTGCTACTGTATTGAGGCTTCCTGGGATGCAAACTATCAAAACAGAAAACATTTTTGAAGGGAACACTTGTTGCCACCTCATGTAAAGCTCATTCTACAATATGTCCATTTTAAGCTAGGAATTGAAAAAGTAAATTGTATTACAGGCTCTATTCTCTTAAAAGTTTTACATTCACCTCTGATGTCTGGCATGTAGCTGCTTTTAATTATTTATGGTTTCAAATGATATGCTTTTCTTTGTTATCCAGTTTGTGTTCAGAATGTTAGAATGTTGGCATTTTTATTGTAGACTTATTTCTGCCATCGACTGATTATTTCCTACTGGTTTAGTTCACATTATTGACATTTTGACCACTTACACCTTGCTCCATACCCCTATTTGGTTTGTCTCTAAGTTCAATAAAGAGCACAGTGATATGATTATTTGAATTATACTCAAAATAGAACCAAGTACTGATTAGGATTGACATGTAATTCCACATTTTGAAGGCCACATGATCAAGGGAGAAAGTCACAGTTGAAGCCCCCATTGCTTCTCTTTAATTTCTTTGAGCTTTCTTTGTAACTTTAAATTATTCTTGGTGGGCCGGGGTTTAGCTCAGCAGTGTGTGGTTAGCAAACGTGAGCTCATGAGTTTGATCCCTGGCACAAAACAAAACAAAACAAAAAATTATTCTTGGTGTCTTTATTTCTTGTAGGTAAATAAGACATAAATTCTCTGGGGCTGACATGACCAACACTGTCTTTATTTTGCTTTCAAATTAATTTCTATTTGCACTAACTATAAAATTACAGCTTCCAGGTGATTGTCCCTCAGACATTTGAGTGCCCTTTTCTCTTGTCTTCCAGTAATTTAGTATTCTATAGCGTCTACTCCAATTTGGTAGTTTTCTTTTTAATAGGTGACAATTTTTTCTTTATAATATTATTATTGTTTTCTCTGCATTTGGTATTCTGAAACTTCACAATAGGGAATCTGAAATGTTGCTATTCTATTAAATTTATTTTGTGCAGCATTTGGTGGATTTCAATGTTTTTGATTTTTAGCCTAATCATTATAATAATGACCTCATTCCATTGTGAAATTATTTCTTGTTTTTCAATCCTGAATTATCATAACTGTCTTTGACTTTTTTTATATATATCCTTTTCCTGGCTAACTTTTTTTCCTTTCAGAATTGTCTTTATTGTCACTTCTGTATTGCTTGATACTCTACAGGGAGGTGCTCAGTGATTATCAGCAAGCTGGATGGGTGATGCCCATGCTCCTTTCTTCTCTGATACCCTTTCTCTGACACTTCTCTTTCCTTTATCCCTACTTTACTTATTAACAGTTCTCAAATGTACAAAGACCTATCTGAAAGATTCATCTGTGCAGAGGTCTAAATTTCTTAAATGATGAGCTTTTCTGGAGACTTTGCAAGCCTAGTGGTCTATTTCTTCCTCCATATGTACACTGGCAGACACATTGGAGAAGCAGATCCAATTCCTAGAGTGGATTATTTAGTGAAGGAAACTAACATTAATCACATGATTACACAGACAAGGGTAACCTTGTGCTCTGAAGGAGCAACATGGTACCGCCAGAGCCTCTCATCAGGGAGGCCAGGAAAGAGTGCTTCTTGGAAAATGAAGCATGAGCTGATACTGAGTAGAAGGTAGGAAAAGAATGATCCGGAAAGAATGAACCATATGTATGATAGCCCATGCCAGAAAATGGAAGACTAAACGTCAGTGCTGCTGGGAGTGAGAAGCAGAAATGAGCACTTTGAAGCTATGCTCAGCATCAGGCACCAGCACATGCTAGTATCTCTGGCCTTTCCTGTGCAGGTCCTGGCACCACACTGCCTGGGTTCGTGTGTCCTGATTGGCACTTCTGTGTGACTTTGAATAAGTCTCTGTGCCTCAGTTTTTCATCTGTAAAATAAGATCACCCATCTGATGAGGAGTAAGTGAATTACTTTGAGAGGATTTAGAATAGCTTTTAGGATGTAACATTGTGGTATTGTTATTTTTAGGAAAAAATATCATTCCCATGACTGACTTAGGGTAAATCCTTCCTCATATCTAATCTTACCCATATTCATTTTGGTAATATTTGTAGAAAAGGTAATGTTTGAAATGATAGAGAAAAAAGAAACTAAATGATTTGCCTCTGATTTTTTTCTTTTGAAATGTATTGATTTTGAGATGTATGTGGACTTCAGTACAGTCCGTAAATTGAAGTAGATGTGTAGTAGCAAGAATCTCGCTTATAAAAAGTTGCCTTTCAAGTCACTAACCACTGCTAAGACATACTTGTGTAAAGGATATAAACAGATTTCATTTCAAGCATCATTGGGTTGTGAAGGTAAAAATTATGCATAATAATGTTAGTTAAGGAGCCCTATTGATTTCATCAGTGAATACAAAACTTGTAACATTTTCTTCAATGATCACTTTGATTGCAATTGTGATAAAATAGCATATAAAGCATACAAAGAAGGGAAAAAGGAGAGACTGCATCTAGAATTGTTTTTTTAAATTGAATGCCTGCTTTATGCTGTTTCGTAGAAGTGGAACCTATTGTGTGTGTGTTTGTGTGTTTTTTCTACAAGTATTACCAATTGTAGTGACTCGTAGAAGATATTACCTTCTGAGTTCATTTGGATCATGAAGCGATATCTCCTTTTGTCATTGTTAATTAGAAAAAAAAATACCAGATTTCCCTGTGGCAACACATCTAATTTAATAATCAGAGAGGTTAGTGCTTGAAAATATAATGAAATGTACTAAATACATGACAGTTTTGTCATTACTAGTACAAAACATATTGTAACTAATCATTACTGATTAGGAAAGAGTTTTATAAAGCACAAAAACAGTCTGATGAAAATTCCAGCTCTATTTGCATAATTCAATATAATAATAAATTATAAAATTTTTCTTGAATATTGGCTGATAGACAAGAATTAGTTTGAAGATGAAGAGTAGGAGTTATCAGACACCCCTTTTAGAGTTTTTTCTTAGTTTTGAAAAAAACACAGAAACAAACTTAATGAAAATTTCCTTCTTTCTTTTTCTTTGAAATGGTTCTATCATTTGAATTTCATTAGCAGGTCAAGTTACTATCCAGTAACATTGGTAATTTTACTTGATGTCTTGATATGTTGTAAATATGACTGAGGTAATATTTCTACACATTTTGGAAAGCTTAAGCTCTTCTAATAATGTCTATTTTTAAAAAATTATGTCAGTGATAATGTGGAATACTGGGTCGTTTGTATGGAAACAAACAAGACATTTGACATTTTGACCACTTACACCTTGCTCCATACCCCTATTTGCTTTGTCTCTAAGTTCAATAAAGAGCACAGTGATATGATTATTTGAATTATACTCAAAATAGAACCAAGTACTGATTAGGATTGACATGTAATTCCACATTTTGAAGGCCACATGATCATTCTTTCTGGTTGCATGACCTCAGAGAAAGATAGATATTTGACAGAGGACTGGACCTTCTTTCTGGTTGCATGACCTCAGAGAAAGATAGATATTTGACAGAGGACTGGACCTTGAAATCTTAATTTTCTTATATGAAAACAGAGATATGTCTGTCATGAGAATTAAAGATTCTATTGTAAATATATAACATGCATATTATAAGTATCAACAGTGTGCTCCTTCTTAAACCTTTTCCTCGAGAAAGCAGCCACAACATGGGGACAAATGAAGACCACATAATCTGTGACTTTGAAGCAATGGTAGAAGATATAAGTTTGTATTTAAGTGTCTTCAAATTTGTGGGAGAAGTAGCTAACCTTATGTGTATGGGTAATGATTGAGCATGGTGATTCATTGGGTGTGTATGAGACGCACTGACCCAAATCCCAAACCCACTATTTGGGAGTTTTGATACTTGGGGATTTTAATCCCTGGGAATCTTTCTTTTTTATATGTCAAATGGAAACAGTAACAGAATACTTACCAAGGGATTAAACTGTAAAGTTTGATAAATTGAACAGGTGGAAACATCATACAATGAAGGGCCCATGGGTGCTTTTCTGTGTCTTTGTACTTTAGGTGTGTCTCTTATATTTTACAAACACCGATAAGGCCTTTACTGTTCTATATGTTTCGTGTTAGTATCTGAAATTCCCTGAATGTAAAATACAGATTTTTATTTCCCATTTAGCAACCAATTTGTCTGCAAATATTTTTGGGATAGTGTAACTACTTTGAATGGATTTGTGGCTGGCAATTGAATCATATTTTTCCTACCAATGATAGTAGCAAAGATATTTGAAAGCAGACAGATGCTAGGGATATATTATTTAAAAGAAGAAAATGGTGTACAAAATTTGTCCGAAATTGAAAATTTGGGGATAGTTTCAAGGAGTCAAAGAGTAGAAGCTCCAAAGTCCTGCCTGTAAACACGTGGTATCACCCTTAGAATAAATCCTCTGCCATTTAAATTCTTTTGAAGGGACTGATACTAACTGAGCACTTAGTAGGATGTACAGGTTCAAGTATGAGCCTGCCATTAAGATATTCATATATCAGATGGAGAACAGTGGGGGCAGATGCACAAAAAGATAATGCTGACACTGTCTTAAGGTCAGTTCTGGAGAATGCAAAGAGGTATGGGAAGATCCACCTGCCCTAGCTCAGGAAAGAGTAGGAAGAGAGAAATTATGGAGGTGATGAATAAGGATTGCTTCTCAGAAAGCTTCTCCCCTTCTACTGGGGGCTGAGAATGTATGTGTTTTCAGTAGCAATTTTAGTTGTTACGGGGACAGGGACAGCCATTCTTGGCTCGAAGTGGAGCTCAGTACTGCTCAATGCTCTTTAATGTACAGAGGGAAAAAGGAGAAGCCAGGGAACAATATATATCTTTCCAGGTGATACATAGTGGCCCACCTCCAACTAGGCCACAACTTCTTATAGCAAATGAGCTATAAACTCATCATGTACTAATGCACTGGTGAGTATGTGTTCCCATGATCCAATCACACACATGAGGCTTGGGAGACATTTTAGATCTAAACCATAATGATGTCTTTTCCCAAAAGCCAATGAGAAGCATTGGATAAAGGGAAAATGAAGTACTCCAGGAAACAAGGCTTTGTATTCATTTCATGTATATACTATCGTGTAGAAAAAAGAATTGCTTTGAGCTTCTAGTATTTGTGAAAATAAAGGCTAGTAGAAATTAAGAATATTTGTTTTATTCTATTGCTTTCTGTAGAGTTACTTAAACTGGCTTTTCTGTGGTCCACCTTTCCCAAAAGCTACTGCAAGGATGCAGGTTGGATTTGAATTTGCATATTGGTAAGGACCAGGCTGCTAGAGTCTCTGGACAGTGATTTCACTTACATCACTCAGAGTGATGATATCCTGAGAAGGAGCATCTTCCATTTATTTTGTTTATCCTAAAGACTAACAAGTTAAGAAGGGGATAACTAAAAAACAGCACTGACATTTTGAACCAGGAAATCTCTTTTTCATGTATGTCTTTGGTGGACAGACCAATTGGAACCTGGAGACCCAGGACAGCGAGGCCTAGGTGCATGGGCACAAACACATCTTAGGAGGGCAGAGAAATCAGCAAGACCAGCAAAGTGGATGTATCTGAAGCAGCAGCAAGGAGACAGCAGTTAGTCCTGGAGAATTCCACCAACAGAAGACCAGTCCCAACACTTACATCCAGGGCCAAGATCAGCTCTATACCCAGGACAATTCCCATGGCAAACTTGGCTGGAGTATATAGCACATTTCTTGGATCTTACATGGGCACTGTCACAGAACTGTAAACACTGGAGCTATTTTGCTATTTTTATTCTCCTTTGTTTGGCCAACTGGCTATCCTTTTACAGCCTGATTGAATGTCACTTTGTTTTGTATTTTGTGGTTAATTTTTTTTCTTCCTTTCCCCCCTTTCTCTGGTCTCCTTTTTAATCTTTTTCTTTTTTTCTTGTTCATTCTTTTTCTCTTTCTTCCTCTTTTGTTCACTGTTTAGGTTTCTTACTTTCTAATTTTCTTCTATTGATATCCTTTCTTTCCTCAACTACTTCTTGAATGTAAACTTTCAAGTGAGTGAACATTGTGCCATCTCTTTCTGATTACTCTTTCACATTCTATTTCATTCTTTCCCTCCAGTGTTCTCCAGGTTTCCAAAACTCAGGTGATTGTCCTTTGATGTTCAACTTTGACTTTATATTTGACCTCATTCATCACTTTATCCTGTTTCCTACCCATTCTAAATATGCTGACCCCCACAGCAGGGGAAAATCACTCCACTAAGAGGAAAAGTGCTGCATAAAAGTACATGGTATGTGTTTGATTTTGTTATAAAACTTTAGAATTTGCTCCCATGGTCAGAGTTAGCAGGTTAATAGTTATAATTTGTCGTAGTTAAGCTGTACTTGACACTATTGTTATGACTGACTTTACTACTTAGTTAGCTAGGATATCACCCAGGTTATAATCAGTTATTCTCTGTGTGATTATACTGTGATTATACGGGATCATAATCATCACCATGACTAAGCACCAAAAGATTAGGTGCTGAAGCAAACAGTAACTTCGCAACCTTTACAGATTGGGAAGGTAGGTTCTTTGGGTGGCTCTAAAGAACCACCTACATCCAGAAGACATGCCTGAAGAACAGAAATCTCCTAGGGAATCCTTAATTCTAGTGATAATGTTGTCTATCATAAGAAATTGACTGGCATCAGCATAGAAAAAAAAATAGAAAATAGAAAATGACAAGATGTAAAACAAAATGCAACCCCAGACCTACAGCCCAACCAGGACAAGCCCAGAACACAATGAGATAGATGAAATTGGAAGTAAAACACTGGAACTTTCTGAAATGATAGCAACAGAGGCAAAAAAGCAATTGGAAATGGCTATAGGGAAAATAATTTCTCAGGTACAAAAAGAAATGATGCTTAAAAGATATTAGGGAAGACACAGATAAAATATATGAGGTTAGACAAATGACGAAAACAAAGAATGCCCAGCATAGGAAAGAAATGAAATCCATGAAACAGATCCAAACAGAAATGCAAGAGACTAAAACCTCCATTGAAAGTGTGTGCAACAAAGTTATTGGAGAGGATATAATATTACATCTTGAAGGGAGAATTGCAGCTAGTGATCATGAAAAGAAAGATACCATAAAAAATATCGAGAGACCATTTCAATCCAACAGCTACAAGATGAAGCAAAGAAGAATAACATAAGCTTGATTGGGGTCAATGAGAAAGCTGGAGATGGTGCAAATACTATTTTTAAAAAATCTCCTCACAGAAATAATAGCAGAAAACTCCCTAAGCCTGGATAAAGACTTTAACATACAAAAAATGAAGTATGTAGAACACCAAACATCCATGACCAAAATAAAACTACACCAAGACGTATAATAACCAAGATTTCAAAAATTCAGCACAAGAATAGAATTTTAAAAGCTGTTAGAGAAAAAAAAACAGATCACCTATAAAGGAAAGTCCATTAGAATCACATCCGGCTTCTCACCACAAACCCTCAAGTCAAGAAGAGTTTGGAGAGTTCAGATAATCCCTTGAATAATCCTTCATTCTTTCTTTTCTTCTTCCATAGTTTCCAAATCTTGCACAATCATCCTTTGTCTGCGAGTCTTATTTCTGCTACCTTTCCAGTTATCTTTGTTTTATACACTATCCTCCCTAAATTTCCTATGACAGGGTACAGTCACTCTATTAAGGGGAAACACTTTGCATACAGACTCCTAATTTATGATTAGTACTGTTATATAACTATAGACTCTGCTCCTGTGGTCTAAAGTGCAAAATCAATAGTTACCAAAGTTTTTCCAATTTTAAATTATGCTTGATGCTATTATTATTACTAAGTTCACTACTGTAGTTAGGATGTCATATCTGTTGTAATCAGTTGTTCTGTCTTCTGTAACAATACTGGAAAGCTCTGAGATAATAACCTCACCACAGCCCTACAGCAAATGACAAGGAACTGAGCCAAACAGATACCAACATCCAACTCTTAATTAGTTGGGAAGGTAGGATCTTGTAACAGACACAAACCAAGACTATTGGTTTGTGTCCTTAAGACATACAGAAGACATCCTTAAGAAAGGACTTTTACTAGAGAGACCTTGATACTAGTGATATAGCTACTTACTAAAAAAACACAAGGATCATCCTAGAAAACTAAGTGGATATTTTTTTGAACTAGGAAATGACAAAATGAAAAAGCAAAATGCAATATCAGATGTCTAACCCACTCAGAACAAGTCCAGGAGACATAAACATAGAATAAATTGGAAGACACACATCTGAAACTTCTGAAATGATAGACACCTAAGTAAGAAAAACACAAATCCATGAGGCCATAGAGGAAATGAGGTCAGAAATTATCTCTCAGTTAAAAAAATAAATGTCAACATTTATAAAGGAATTGCTTTTTAGATCTAGCTTAGAGATAAATAAAATATAGAAGATAGGAAGAGGAAGGAAACACTGAATGATAAAATAGCAAATGACTTAGTTACTTTTCACTCAATAGTGGAACAAAATACATGACACTGAAAATTAAGGAAGGAAATATTTATTTAGCTTACAAATTGCCACAGATTGCTTCAGATGCTGGACATGGAACTACAGAACTTAATATTTGCCCTACTGGATTTTGTACCTGCTTTTGTCCTAATCATTTGTATATCCCTGTTTGTAACTTTTGGAATGTTTGAAATGGAGTGTTTATCCCATTTGTTATCCCATTTGATTTCAGCCCATAGTTAGCTGGTGTCAAAGCAGGGTGGCATGGCACAGGGGCAACAGTTCATGACAGCAAAAGACAGCAAAGCAACAAGAGAAAAAATGGGGAGGGAGTAAGAGTAAGCCTCTTTTTCTCCTTTATACTGTAAGCAGGCAACCCCCAATCAGGGCAGGTGTAGCAATCACACAATCTTGTGCCCCTCTTTCACAGGCTCAGAATGTTTACAAAATGAGGATCCTAGCTTTTGGCTGAGTCTCTTAAACTTCTAAACTTCTGAGGTTGACACAATGTATCAACCATAACGGGAAGTAAATCAAATGCATGGAATGGATACATAGAGATATCCAGGTTGTTAAAAACTCCACTGAAAGTTGGCAAAACCACTTCTACAAAACTGAAAACAGACTTTCAGATCTTGAAGAGAGGATCATGACTAGTGATCATGAAAGAAATGATCTGAAAATAACAAAGGATCAGGAAATGATAATTCAATAGCTGCAAGATGATACAAACGAAAATAATATGAAGATAATTAGTGTCAATGAAAAAATCAGGGGTGAACATAAATGACATAAAAATCCATTTGAACAAGTATTAGCAAAATTTCCCAAGCATTGGAAAGGAATCTAACATACAGATACATGAGGCATTAGAACTCAGATTAGCCATGACCAAAATAAATCTATACCTAGACTTAGAATAATCAAGATCCCAGATATTCAGCACAAGAGAAGACTATTAAAATCTGTTAGAAGAAAAACAGATTACCTATAAAAGAAAGCCTGTTGATCATGGAAGACTTTTCAACACAAACATTCAAGTCAAGAAGAGCTTGGAGTGAAATATTTCAAGTCCTGAAAGAAAACAACTTCCAACCCAGATTGATATACTCCATAAAACTCTTTCAGATTTAATGTAGAAATAAGATACTTCCATGACAAAGAGCAACTGAAGAAATTCATGACAACCAAACCAATCTTACTAAGAATATTGAAAGATATTCTAGACAAAGACAAAAGTGACGACTATTCCAAGAACAAGAACAGAAGGAAACCACCAAGCAGAATGAGCAATTAAACAAAGGGGAAAAGTAGGAAATAAATAATATAAAAATAACATAAAAAATACAAGCCAATACATATTTGTTATTCTCAACAATGTAAGTGGCCTCAACTTACCAATCAAAAAAAAAAACCCACAGACTGGCAGAATGAGTCAAAAAAAAATATGACAATATTCTGTACACAAAAAACACATTTAACTAAAAAGAATTCAATAAATAAAACCCAAAGGATGGAAAACAATTTTCCATGCAATTGAAACTGAGAAACAGCAGGGAATATCTATGTCTATGTGCAGAGAATATCAACTTTAAACCAAAAATGATCAAAAGACATAAAGAAGATCACAACATGCTTGTTAAGGGAAAATTCAAGAGGAAGAGATATCAATCAAATATATATGCACCAAATATGAGAGAATCCAACTATATAAGACAATTATTAATGAACAAGAAAAATCAAGTAAGTAATAACAATTGTAATGGGAGACCTTAATACCCCTTATCATAAAGAGATAGATTAATTAGACAAACATCAGCAAAGAAATTACAGAACTAAACCAAATCTCTGAAGAAATAGACTTAGTAGACATTTACAGAGTTTTCCACCCAACAATATTTGATATACATTCTTTTCAGCTACACAGGACATTCTCTAAAATAGACCATAAACTAGCCCATAGAATAGGCTTCCATAAATGCAAAGGCACTGAAATTATCCCATGCATATTATCTGACCATACTGCAATAAATTGAAAATTAATGGCAAAAGACATCACAAAAACTCAATGAACGAGTGAAGAATAAATATCACCACCCTGAACAACTAACAGGTCACAGGTGAAATTAGAAACAAATATCTACAATCAAACAAAAATGCAAATACAACTTACCAGAATGTGTGGGATGCAATGTTGTAAGAGGGAAATTTATAGTGGTGAATTCTCAGATCAGGAAAATACAATAAGAAAAAATATACACCTAATGTTGCACTTAAAGCTTCTAGAAAAAAATAAAGAACAAGTCAAGCCAAAATCCCATAAAAGAAAGGAAATTATAAATATTGGAGCAGAAATTAATGCAAATGAGGCCAAGAAAACAATATGAAGAATTAAGGAATCGAAGAGGTGGTTATTTGAAAGAATAAATGGATGCTGGAACCTAGGAGGCTCCACAAAGAAGCAATTTGCCCTCTGCCTTCTTGGTAAGCACCTCCCTCCAGTGTGAGCCAAGAGGAGAACCAGAGAGCCACCCCCCAAACCCGGCCATGGCCATGCTGGAACCCACGAGGCTGTACAAAGAAGCAGTTTACCTGCTGCCCTCTTGGTAAGTGCCTCCCTCTGTTGTGAGCCAGAAAGAGATCCAGTAGGATCTCCTGTGAGCCTACTGGGTGCACTGGCTTGGACTCAAACATCCCATACTCCCCCCACCCATTAGCAACTGGGGACAGAGTTCTGAGCATCTCTTGGGAGGATGACTGTATGCAATATAGCAAATATGAGGGGAGTTTCCTCTGTCTTCTCTTTGAAAGCAGTTGTTTTCAGTTTTGTTTCATTATGATTAATTGCTTTACTGTATTCAATATTCTCTTTCAATTGATTTTATAATGTTCTGTCTTTGGTTTAATTTTGCTCTACCTAACTGACTAGACAACTATTATGAAGATAATGAGATATACTATGGTACCTATTACTGTTATCCGGTAACCTGCTGTGAAGTTCTGTACCAAATTCACTGCACTATCTCAATTGGCTTTGTTCTGTTGTATTTCTACTACCTCTAAAATAAAAAAAAGAAAGAATAAATGAAATTGTTACAGCCTTAGCCAAATGTATTAAAAAAGGAAAGGAAAAGCTCAAATTCATGCCATAAGGAATAGAAAGGGTGAAATCACTATGGATCCTGTGGAAATTCAGAAGATGATCAATACCTATGTCAAAAATCTTTACTTTCATAGGATGGAAAACACAGAAGAAATAGACAGACTCCTAGATACATATGAATTACCAAAGCTGAATCAAGATTAAAAAATTCTCAACAACTCAGTATTACTTAATGAAATTTAAAATATAATTAAAAACTTACCAACAAAGGAAATTCTATGTCATGATGCATTTATGGCAGAATTCTACAAGAAATTGAGAGAAGATTTAATGCCAATACTCCTCAAGCTCTTTAATGAAATTGAAAGGAAAATAATTCTCCATAGCTTATTCCTGAATGTAAGTATTACTCAGATATGAAAACCAGAGAAAGACCCAATGAAAAAAGAGAACTGTAATCCAGTCTCCCTAATGAATACAGATGTAAAAATCCTCACAAAACACTAACAAACAGTATGAAGCAACTTATGAGTAGCATTGTTATGCTGAGTTAATGCATTCTTGATCAAAATATCAGCATATCTCACATGACTAACTTAAACATACCTAAAATTCATTTGGAAATAGATGAGACATAGAATAGCAAAGGCATTCATCGGCAAAAAAGGCAAGGCAGGAATCACCACAATCCCTGACTTCAAATTATACTACAAAGCTACTATGATAAAATCAGCATGGTACAGACAAAAAACAGACCTGAGGATCAGTCAGTGGAATGGATAAGAAAATGTTGATACAACTACAAACCACCCATTTGCCTTATCTTTGACAAAGGGGCAAAATATTTGGAAGAAAGGTAGACTTTTAAATAAGTTATGCTGGAAAAACTGGCTTTCCATATGCCAAAGACTATAACTAGATCCATATCTATCATCTCTCACTAAACTAATGTCAAAATAGATCAGTTATCTAAATATTAAAACAAATATATCTACTGTAAAAGAAAGTAGGTAGAAATCTTGATGACATAGGCAAAGCTACAGAGTTCATGAGCAAATCTCAGACTGCATGGGAAATATTTCAAAGAAGGAATCTCATCTTATTAAAAATTTTTATGCCTCAACAGAAATCACCAACAGTAAAAAATCAACCCATAGAGTGGGAAAAATTTTTAACCTACTGTCCTTCTGACAAAGTACCTTTATATACAGCATATAAAGAATTAAAAATAGTGAGACCCCCAAATTCAAAGACCCAATCCAAAAATGGGCATCTGAGAACAATACATATTTCTCAGATGGAGAAATGCAAATAGCAAATACACTTATGAAAAAATGTTCAAAATCATTGGTTATTTGAGGATTGAAAATGAAACCAACACTGAGATTCCTTCTTACCCTGTAAAGAATATCTATCTTCAGGAAATCAACCAATAACAAATGCTAGAGGGGATGTGGAGAAAAAAGAACTTTTTTTCCCACTGTTAGTGGGAATGTAGACTGGTGCAAACACTGAAAATCTGTGTGGAGTTTCTCAAAAAATTAGGATTAGAGGTTCCATTCAACCCACCTATTCCTCTTCTGGGTATTTGCCCTCAAGAATTAAAAATATTATACCACAATTATACAGGTGAACCAATGATTATAGCCACACAATTTATAATAGCTAAATATTGGAAATAACCCAAATATCCTTCAACCAAGGATTAGAATAAAATTATGTGATATTTTTATATAATGGAGAACTACTCAGCTGTAAAGAAGGATAAATTTTAGACTTTTATAAACAAATGGATGTAACTGGAGACCATATTCATAAGTGAAATACATCAGATTCACATGTGTAAACATGATATTGTTTCTCTAGTATAAGATGATGAAAGAGTAAATAATATACATAGTGTACAATAAATATTGAGAGATGAGAAAAACGTATTCCAAAGAAAAGAGAAACCAGGATAAAGGAAAGGAGGAAAACAGGGAAAAGGAAAAAAAGTATGTGTACAAGATATTTAAGATAATTATACTACTAATTTCTTTTGGAAAGAAAGATTTGTATTTGTATTGTTTGATCAATTTTTGTACTTCATCTTGTAATCTGAGCAATTCATTTGAAGATAACTGTATGCAATATATTAATCATTGTTACTCTCCTGTCTTTGTTTCAAAATTTTGTAACATTGTTTTTATTTTTTCTCTTTAAAAAAGAACATCTCTTTTCTTTGCTTTGGTACATTTTAAAAATATAATGCTTCCTAAAACATCCAGAGCATTTAGTGGAATCCTCAGCTATGGCATCAAGCAAAAAGACATTAGAAGATATGGTTGAGTTGTGTGCACACAGGGGCAAGAAGAAAGACTGTAAGTCCAGGAACCAATGGCCCAAAGGATGCATCCTGCATTCACAAAGGATGAAAAAAACACAGGCAAGGAGCCCTACTGTTTCATCAGAGTCAGAAGTGTTATCATGATAGATGTGAAGATATCTGAATTGCTTTAGTAAATCCCAGGGTTTTGCAAAGATTTCAGCCAGGCCATAGTTGGGGATAGAAATAAGGTAAAGTAAATGGTAAGAGTGGCAAGGCTTTCCTGCTCTGCTTATAGATAGCTCTATTGTATAAACTGGAGACTCATATAGGATTTTATTTAAAAGGAATTTTAAAATGTTACTTTTTGCTGTTTCAAATTTTTATTTTTTTATTTTTAAAACATTTTGTTTAAAGAGAAAAAAAGCATAACAGAAGAAAGGGTAGTAATAATACAGAATTTCAAAAAACCACTAAGTAATCACTAGTTGATAAATTGCATACTGTCATCTTATGAATAGTTGTTCAAGTTACAAAATTAAAGCATGCAAAATGGACATTCATAGAGTGAGACTGTAAACAGTTCTGCTCAATGATCCAACAAAAACTTAGTAATATGGTCATCTATCTTACACACTTAAACATACATGAAGTTATATCCTTTAGAACACTTTCTTTTCCTCTCTTTTTTACAATAGCAATTACACATTTTGGGTTTTTTTTATTCCTACATTTCTTATTTCTACACTAGACACACAATATGATATTTATAAATATGATTATTATTTATTCACTTATGAGGATAGTCTCAAGTTGCCTCTATTTGCCTATGAAAGCCTCAAGATCATCCTTTTTTATAGCTGATTAATATTCTATTGTACAAAAATACCACATTTTTTTCATCCACTATGCAGTTGATGGGCATTTTAGTTGTTTCCAAGATTTAGCTATTACAAATTGTGCTGCTATGAACATGGGTGCACATACATCACTGTGATATGACCTTTTCAGGTTTTCTGGGAAAATACCCAGGAGGGGAATAGCTGGGTTGAATGGAACTTCCAATCTTAGTCTTCTGAGAAATCTCCATAGTGATTTCCATAGTGGTTACACCAAGTTACACTCCCACCAACAGTGGAGCAGTGTTCCTTTTTCCCCGCAGCCTCACCAACATTTGTTTTCTTTCTGCAGTGAGATGAAATATCAATGCTGTTTTAATTTGCATTTCTCAAATGACCAGTGATGGTGAACATTTCTTCATGTATTTTTTTTTGCCATTTGTATATCTTCATCTGAGAACTGTGTATTCATCTCAGATGCCCATTTTTGGAGAGGGTCTTTCAGTTTGGGGGGGCTTGATGTTTTTCAATTCTTTATATGTTCTGGATATAAGTTCTTTGTCTGAGGGGTTTCTGGCTAAAATTCTTTCCCATTCTGTGGGTTTTCTTTTCACTCTGTTGGTGATTTCTTTTGAAGTGCAGAAACTTTTCAATAATATGAGATCCCAGTTGTTGATTCTTTGAAGTGTTTCCCGTGCAGTTTTCATTTTATTCATGAATTCTCTGCCTACCTCTATGTCTCCAAGATTTCTACCTACCTTGTCTTCCAGTAGATTTAGTGTTTATTTTTAATATTTAAGTCTTTCATCCTTTTTTTATTTTTTAGAAATAATACAGAATTTTTTAAAAAATGATAAAGAAATTGCTAGTTGATAAATTACAGATTGCCCTTTAGGAATTGTTGCTCAAGTTACAAAATTAACTTGTTGCATACAAAGTAGACATTCAAACAGTGAGACTGTAAACAGCTACACATGCATGAGTCTCTACATGTATTTCTATCCTTTCTGTATTAGAGGGAAAACCAAAACATAGCCAGATAAAACAAAGCAAATTCCTATAAAAACATGAAACCAAAAAGTCATATATAACCACAGTACAAGGTGATCTACAATGGTTACTGTGTTGTCTCTAGTTATCTTCAATAGAATTGTCTATATCATCAGGCATATTTGAATATAGCAGTATAATTGAATATAGCAGTACATAACAATATTAGTAAAAACAAAACATTATAGACAATGTAAAATGTCAAAGGCAGGTAATAATCAAACCAGAGTGGGTATCCTATTGGATCTTGTCATCTTCAGTGCAGTTGCCTATACTCTCAGACTTGATACTATGAATCATAACAGCTTTGAATAAAATCTGTCAATACAAAACAGCAATCTAACAAATCAGATTCAATTAAGATCTGTCATGGTAAAACAGTGTATGTTATACAGAGCTTCAGATTAAGTTAATAGGAAATTAAGGATGATTACCATACTATATCCTGCTATTTTTAGGATAGCTGTCTGTGCCCTCAAATCTAGTAAAAGTAGACAAACTGGAACAAAATATAATCCATCTAAGCAGAGTGGTGTGAGTAATGTGTGTTTTAAATCCTGGTGCACTATTAACAATATCCTCTGCCTTCTTTTTTTAGACTATTCCTTCCCTTCACTCCCACAAGGTGCTGTGCATTTTTCATCCCGTCAACTCCCTCAGTTTTTAGATGGGGGGGGGAACCTACTATTTATCTAAGTGGTTTCAAACCTTCTCACTCCTGGACTTGATCTCAAGTTGTATTCTTTTACCTACAAAAGCCTCTTTGTTATAGCTGAGTAGTTCTCTACTGCACATAAGTATCCTGTCTTTCTATACTATCTCCAGGTGTTGGTTGAGTTGCCCCTATTTCTCTCTGGCTCCCTGTCACATAGAGCATTGTTTTCTTATATTTGATTTTTGGTCCACAAACTCTCAGGTTGATTATATTTCCTATACAGAGCATCTCAATGGACCCTACCTCCTGATGTACTCTGCCTGTATTTTTTTTTTAGTGTGTCAAGGCCATCTATATTAGAGATTATAGCCTACCTTCTCTGCCTCATTTCTGCTATGTTATTTTTCTGCCTTTGTTTAGTTTTTGCCTTCATTCTACTGCCTGCCCCACTCATTGATGCCTTTCTGCCACTGTTCCTAAAATCCTGGTATTTTTTTTTTCTCCTCTCTAGAATGTCCTTCAGTATTCTCTGTAGGGTTGGATTGGTGGTCACAAACTCCCCCAGTTCCTCTTTGTCATGGAAGCATCTTGTTTCTCCATTAATTTCTAGTGACAGTTTTGCAGGGTACATCAATCTGGGCTGGAGGTTATTTTCTTTCAGGGTTTGGAATATTTCGCTCCAAGCTCTTGTTGATCTGATGGTCTGTGTGGAGAAGTCTGCCATGATCTTGATGGATTTGCCTTTATAGGTGGTCTATTTATTTTCTCTAATATCTTCTAATATTCTGTTTTTATATTGACTTTCTGGTATCTTGATTATTATATGTTTGGGTGTAGCTCTGTTTTGGTTGTAGGTGGCTGGAGTTCTGTATGCCTCATATATCTGAATATCATTTTCTTTTCCTATGCTTGGGAACTTTTCCTTAATTATTTCCATGAGTAGCCTTTGTAACTTGCCTGTTTTTATTCCTGTGTCTTCATTCACATTTCTTATTCTTAAGTTATAGATTCTCTTGTTGTCTTCTAGCCTTTGTATTGTTACTGCCTGTTTCCTTGTTATTTTTAAGAGATCTTTCCTTTCATGATCACACATTGCAAACTTGCCTTCAAATTTTGATAGTCTATTCTTAGTTTCTTTTAAGCAGTTTTGCCAGCTTTCAATGGAGTTTTTAATTTCTTGGTAATCTCTTTGAATCTGCCTCATGTATTCTAAGTTTTCTTTATATTCTTTATCAAACATTTCTCTCCTTTTTTTGTGTTCCTCCCTTCTCCCATCTGTGTCTTCTTAAGAGATGCTTAGCATTTCCTTTAGTAATCTACTTATATCTTGCTTTAGCTGACTAATATTTCAGTTTTGAGCTCATCTTCAAGGTCTCAAAGATATCTCTTAATGTCCATTGAAGCTATGGCTGATGTTGCATGTTTGTTGCCCTCAGTCTCTTTTGTATTTCCCTCTCCTGGATCAATGTTCTCAGGGTTTTTGGCTGGGGGCTTTTTCTTGTTGTTTTTTTCTCTTGTCTTGTTTTTGGTTTCTTCCAGACAGGAGTATAGTGGAAGTCCCAGCCCCTTTCCTTTTTGGTATGGTTCTTCCGAAGCATGCTGGGGAGGGATTTCTGCCCTCTCCTGTTTGCTCTTGTTGTTGAGGTGTAAGCAGGGGCTGCGTATGCTGGCCCCTCCCCACCAGGCCAGTCAACTTTCAGGGTCCTTCACTGGGTTATACATCATGCTTGGTATAGTGTGTGCTATACTTCGGGAATCGGTTTGGGACAGCTTATTGGGTCCCAGCCAGGGGCATGACCCAGGGCAAGCAGATCCCACCAATCTGCTCTGGGAAGGGAGCAACCAACTGAAGTCACCATCGTTCCTAGTTCAGGCTCCTCCTGACGGATTCCAAAATGTCATCCATTTGGTCATGCCCTTCCCTTTGTGCATTATTCCCAACAGTCACTGAGGTTTAATGGAGGTCCCTTGCTGGCTCCATTCTCTGTTGGGCTCACCAACCTCAGTCTTCAGCATGACCAGTTAGTCTCAGTAGTACAGTTTTGAGTGCTCCAGCATGTTTGGGCTGCTCCAGCCAGTTGCAGTGGGTCGTGGCTGCGAGCTCAGGCCACTCTGGCTAGATTTGGCAGTGGCGCAAATTCAGGCAGCTTGAGAGCACTGTGGCCACTAATCTCAGCTTCTGCAATGTACCCCAGGACTGCATTTGACCAGCTCTTTTGCCTTTAGTTTCTTCCTAGGTCGAGACGGTCAGTCTCCCTCTGTCTGGACCTTACCAGGGCGTTTTATTCTGGCATGCATTTGTTCTCTCAGGGGAGGCTGTGTATAGTGTTGTCTGAAAATCTGCCATCTTTTCCTTCATTTTTTTTTTAATTTAAAGAAAAAAAACAGAAAGAGGGTAGAAATAATACATAATTTCAGCAAAAACAGTCAGCAGCTGATAATTACATATTTTCCTTTTAGAAGTAGTTGTTCAAGTTACATAAGTAAAGCATGCAAAATGGACATTCAAACAGTGAGACTGCAAACAGTTCTGTTCACCTATCCAACAAAAACAGTAATATTGTTATCAATCTTACACACTTAAACATACATGCAGTTATATCCTTTACTTTCTTTTCCTCCCTTTTTAATTTTTTTATTATTTTATTTTAAGAGAGAAACAAAAGAAAATTTTAGAAAGACAAAATAGAAAATACAAGAAGAAAAGCAGAATACAGAGTTCAAAAAAGTTAACATCATAAAATCACTAGTTGATACATTATATATTGTTAACAATAGTTGTTAAAGTTACAAAGTCAAAGAATAAAAAGTGGCTAGACACTGAACATTGACAGTACAAACTCTTCTGTTCAGTGATCCACCAAAAGCTCAGTAATATGGTCATCGATTTACATGCTATACATACTGTTACATCCTTTAGAGCACTTTCCTTCACTTTCACTTTTACAATGTCTGTTATATCTATTATATTTTTTGCATACCATTATTCTGTCCATTCTTATTATTTTTTACACTAGAGACACAATGTGATATTTATTAATGTGAGTCGTGTTTATTTCACTAATCAGGATATTCTCAAGTTGCCTCCATTTACTGATAAAGGCCTCAAGCTCATCCTTTTTATAGCTGAGTAATATTCAATTGTATAAAAATACCACATTTTTTTCATCCACTTTGTGGTTGATGGGCATTTTGGTTGTTTCCAAGACTTAGCTATCACAAATTGTGCTCCTATGAACATGAGTGCTCATATATCACTGTGACATGACATTTTCAGTTTTTCTGGGAAATTACCCAGTTGAGGAATAGCTGGATTAAATGGAAATTCCAATCTTAGTTTTTTGAGAAATCTCCATACTGACCTCCCCAGTGGTGGCACCAGTCTGCACTCCCACCAACAGTGGAAAAGTGTTCCTTTTTCCCCGCAGCCTTGCCAATATTTGTTATCTGTTGTTTTCTTGATGGCAGCCATTTTTTCCAGAGTGAGATGAAATCTCAGTGATATTTTAATTTCCATTTCTGGAATGACCAGTGATGGTGAACATTTCTTCATATATTTATTTGCCATTTGTATATCTTTCTCTGAGAACTGTGTGTTCATCTCAGATGCCCATTTTTGGAGATGGTCTTTGAGTTTGGGGGGCTTGATGTTTTTCAATTCTTTATATGTTCTGGATATAAATCCTTTGTCTGAGGGATTGTTAGCTAAAATTCTTTCCCATTCTGTGGGTTTTCTTTTCACTTTGTTCATGATTTCTTTTGAAGTACAAAAGCCTTTTAGTAATATGAGATTATTGTTGATTTTTTGAAGTATTTCCCTTGTGGTTTGCATTTTATTCATGAATTCTCTGCCTACCCCTATGTCTCCAAGACTTCTGCCTACCTTGTCTTCCAGTAGATTTAGTGTTTCTGTATGAATATTAAGATCCTTGATCCATTTTGATTTTAGTTTAGTGTATGGTTTTAGGCATGGGTCTATTTTCAGTCTTTAGCATGTGGAAAGCCAGTTTTTCCAACACCACTTATTAAAGAGGCTTTTGTCCCCAGTGAACATGTTTAGCCCCTTTGTCAAATATAAAGTGGCTGAGTGTCTTTGTAGTAGTATTTGCATCTTCAAATCTGTTCCATTGATCCTCAGGTCTATTTCTTTGCCAGTACCATGCTGATTTTATCACTGTGGGTTTGTAGTATAGTTTCAAATCAGGACTTGAGATGCCTCCTGCCTTGCCTTTGTTGCCCAGAATCACCTTTGTTATTCTAGGTTTCTTCTATTTCCAAATGAATTTTAGGAATGTTTTCTCTAGATCTGTGAGGTATGTGAATGGTACTTTGATTGGGATTGCATTAAATCTGTATAACAGTTTTGGGAGTATGGCCTTTTTCACAATGTTGGTTCTTCCTATCCAAGAGCAAGGTATGTGCTTCCATTTTCTAATATCCTCTTCAATCTCCTTTTTTAGAATAGCATGATTTTCATTCTTAGTTAGGTTGACTCCTAAGTATTTCATTAAAATGTTACATTTTAAAACGATTTGAAACCACCTGTATTAAAAAGCATCAATGTGCTCATTCCTTGAGTCATCATTTAGAAATCAATTGGACATCATTAAGTTAAGCAAAATAAGCCAGACTCAGAAAGACAAGTACGATGTAATTTCTGTAGTATATAAATTGAGGGGAAAAAGATGTTACTTGGAATTTAAGAGATGGGCATATAAATTCTCCAGTTGATGTTAATACAAACTTTCCTGTTCAGTGAACTAAGAGACACTAATAGTACTGCTAACTTGTGTTTTTCTCCCTCTTCCCTCCTTTCCTTTCCCTTTTCTCCCATTCTACTTTTTTCCCTTTTAAACAATTTGTATCCATTTCACAATATTTATTTTACATTTTAGACCTTATTTACTCTTATAATTTCTGACACCAAGGAAACAATATGATGTTTATACTTGTGAGTCTGATTTGTTTCAGACTCACAAATTGTATCCAATTATCAGTAACAGTATCAAGTTTATTCTTCTTTATAGCTGAGTAGTACTCCATTGTGTAAAAATAACTCATCTTTTTATTCCCTTCCTTGGTTGATGGTATTTGTGTTGTGTCCAAGAGTTAGCTACCAGAAACTGTGCTTCTATAAACATGGGTGCACATATATCACTGTGATACATTTTTAATACTTCTGGGAAGATTTTCAGAAGGGGAATAGCTGGGTCAAATGGGGCCTCTAATCCTAGCTTTTTGAGGAACCTCCATACTGATTTCCACAGTGGATGTAGAGTCTACACTCCCACCAACAGTGGAGAAGAGGCTCCCCCACAGCCTCACCAGCATTTGTTATTGTCTGATTTATTGATGGTAGCCATTCTTTCTGAAGTAAAATGGAATCTGAGTGTTGTTTTAATTTGCATCTCTTGAATGAACAAAGATACTGAACATTTTTTCATATTTACTTTCCATTTGTATATCTTCTTCATCTGAGGAGTGTATGTGCATGTCAGAGGTCCATTTTTGGATTGGGTCTTCGAATTTGGGGGGATCTGATTTTTTTCCAATTCTTTATAGTTCTAAATAGAAGTCCTTTGTATGACTGTGCCTCATTTTTTAAAAATCATTGGGTCATGAAGAGATTGAAGTTTTTAAGAACTTTTTTCCAGCATTAATAGTCTGTGAACTTCCAAATGTATTATCAATGAACCGTTTTATTTTTAAAATGAATAATTTGGTGGCCTAACTATGAATCAATTCATGAGAACTAAGAGTTGAACTACACAGATGATCTGGGAGAGTCTCCGTTTTTATCTGAAAGTTATAAGAGATGTGAAATTAAAATGAGGTTATTTATGGAAACATAGTTTACAATGGTCACAATTGCTAGTGATTTCATTAAGGAAGAATATCCTGACAAACAAAGAACAGGAGTCGTCCACTGATCAAGTCAGCCAATGTTCTATATCGGACCTTTGCTGGGGCAGTTATCATACTGTTCCTTTCACTGATGAGGCATTCTGATTTTTCTGGAGTAACTAAAATCTTGGGCAGAAGAGAGTTGTATCAATATGAATTATTTTTAGCTCTGTAGGCACAGTTGCAGGGGCTATGCATTTGCTTTGTCAAGAATCACTTAAGTAAGCAATATCTTCAATGTGGTTGTGCTTGCAGTGCAAGGGTTTAGAAGCATGCAGCTTCTCTGTTCTATTTTGTATACTTGCTGCCCATTTTCCTATTAGTGTTTTAAAAATTGTGTTACTCATTTGACCTCCATTCATTTTAAGCATATTACCTTGGCCAAACGTTTAAATTTCTTGTTAGGAAACAGTGCATCTGGATTCTGCTATTATCTCCTCTATTTGCCTGGGTGGGTCTCTTGGCAGTTTGCTAGTAATTTAAAATGTTTTTGCAGGGTTGCTGGATTTAAACTAGTTCTCTGCTTGTTTGTAAATATCCTGGCCACACTGTAGTAGTTTGTTTGGACTGTTCACAATGTTAAAAGAGAGAAATGAAATACTCTTGCAGAAGCTCGTAACCTAACACATTTTTACTCCCATTAGTATGCTGTGATTATAGAGACAGGCATAGATATCATGCTAAATGCTGTATTTTGGTTATTTGTTTTACTTAAGCCTCATAATAACCTCATGAGGAAGGTATCATCATAATCATCATTATTTTATAATTTTAGTTGAAGAAATTGAGGCCTGAAAGGTGAAATAACTTATCCAAAGTCTTAAAAGCTAATCTGTATTGCTTATTAAGCTTTCCTAGCTAGCTACTACTTTGCAGTTTTTTTGGATAAACTGTAAATTATATGGAGAATATATATATATCATGTATTTTTTCCATATGTACTTGGAACCCAGGACCTTATTTGTAAATGCCAGGCAAGTGTTCCAAAACTGAGCTATACCTCCTGCTATTTTTCAGTCACTTGTAATATACCCTATTTTTGTACTAATTTAAAATTTAATGTAAGTGTATGACTTTTATTAGTGTAATTCTATCTCAGGCTCATTGAAATGTCATGAACATCTTGTGAAATCTGATACTATTTTGTAAGAGCTTTCGGTTGGGGTCTGTCATTTTCATAGTTTATTGCTCACACATACATTCACATGGAGTGGCAGTGTGTGTTAGCCCATACCCTTTAAGTATGGAACACATAGCCGTTTTGCTGTCTTTCAATTGTACTTTGTGATTCAGCAGCAAAAATACTCTAGTTCTTTTCTTTGTTATACCTGAAAGTACTGGGAAGCCCAAAGTCTTTATTTTTTCTGGTGAGTGCTTGCAGACTAACAAGGAAAGAAAAGGATTCATTAGACATTATTTTTCAGCCTTTCTAACAAGGAAGTAAAGTGGAATAGGTGAGTTCAAGTGATGTCAAGTATCAATACTGGTTTGTTTTTACCACCTGGCACAATTAGTGCTTTCACAGTACTGTCAGCATGTAACATTGCCTTGACTTATAACTTTATGCAATTGTAAGAGTGGCAGATATTCACAGGGATATACTAAAATAGCATATCATTAAAACGTTGTGGCTGGTGTATGCCAAATTCATCTATACTCTCTACAGAGATTTGTCAGAAGTGGTCCTTCTTTGACCTCACTGAATCTTATAAACATTCTTCAAGTTTTAGCTGAAGTAAGGAGGGATACAAATCATAAATATGTACAGTTGGATCTCCATACTCAGAGGTTTCACATCCTTAAATTCAGCCAACTGCAAAAACATCCTATAAGACAATTATTACTAATCTGTGTGTTTCCAAGTTTGTTTTATTTTAATTTTTTTACATACTTGTTTTTAGAATGTTTGTCAAATTGATGCTCTGGTTTTTCATTTACTGCAGCATAACAGTTTTCTTTGTTAAAAAAGCCTCTGTAAGTAAACTATTCTAAATAACTATTTTATTAAGACATATACCCAACATACTTTTTCCCACTATTAAACTAGGAAAGAGAAGAGTTCTTTCTTAAGCTTAGGAAAGGTTAGCCTATTTAAGGTTATCCAGAAGTCCATTTCATGAAATACAAGAAACTTCAACCACTGGTAATGCAATACAAATACCCATGGCCAAGAGTCTTTGAACTGGAGCATATCTTTTGAAGTCCTTGGACTGATGTCTCTGGGTTTCTTCCAGTAGGGTATCAGGATAACAGCTCTTTTTTTTCTCAGTGGTGGTGGTGGTGGTAGGGTTTAAATCCTAGGCTTCCTGCATTCTAGGCAAGTCCTCTACTATTTAACTACACCTCCAGCTCCAAGGATAGAAGTTCTTATCAGTCCATAAGGCCATACCAATAGGCTGCCTGAAAATTAGTCCTGGCTTCTCTTTTAGAGTCAGGATACGAGTAAGAGTAAATAAGAATACCTACTCTAATAGTGATCATTCTTGGACATTCTAACAAAGTCAATGAAAAACACCAAAAGTCAGAAAGAAAAGAAGAAATAAAATTTCTAGATGATACAGTTGTTTAGCTAGGAAAACTAAAGAGAAGCAGTTGAAAACTTAGAATTTTGAAAGTTTAGTTAAGTGCCAAGATTCAAAACCAACATATAACAATAAATAATAGTACCACTGATTAACAAAAAAATAAGTGCCTATAATGGAATAAATTCTGTTTAGATCAGAATTGATATTAACATTCACTAGGGAAAGCTTTTATAAATGTGTAGGGAATCTACATAAATAAACTTTATGTTTTTCTAAGAACCCTAAAAATTTTTTCTAAATGAGACATTCTGTGTACCACATTGAAAAAAAATCAGTGTTATTATGCCAAATTAAAATTTACTACAAACCGTAATTCACAGATTAATAGACAAAAATTTACATTCCAGAAAGAAATCTCAGTATCCAATTGCACCCATCATGGATATGATTTTAGGGTGTTTCAGGTTCTTACTTAAAAGGGAATATTAAGGTAATTCTCTGTGGAATCAGATATACATCAAAAAGAAATGTTTAAAAAAAGCACCAGTTTCCTATGTTTTATGACTTGTTATTTTTTCCATGATTGTAATGTGTGGGAATGATGTAATGTGGAGATAATAATTCCCATCTTGAGGAGTGGATAAGGATTAAATGGTACATGGTATTTAAATAGTAGGTGATAAAGTTAAATTCTTATTTTTTCTTCAAGTAGGCTTCCTACTTTTTCCTAAAGTATTATATTAAGATTTAAAATATATTCTTAAATCTGTATTTGTATAATTATTAAGGATAAATAAAATATAACAAAAAAGAAAATATAATAGTTGCCTCCTATGAAGTATAAGGAAATTAATATTTTTCCTGTCTCCATAATTCATTCCATCATTAGTTTTTATAACTTCTTTCATCTTAGTTCTGGCAGCTTCTTATCAATAAGTTGGGATATGTTTGTTTCATTTATAATGCACTGTTAGGCATGTGGTTTTATATTATGTTGTCTAGGTAGTCCTGGTTATCACAGCAAACATTTTCTGTAGCAGAAGATCTGTAAAGCACAAAAAAGTGTAAAGAAGAAATTTAGAATGACCATCACTAGAGGATAATCATTATTAATACTCTGTGTCTTTCATTTTGGATTGTTTCTTCATCTTGGTGTATATTTGAGTTTCAAAATTGATAGATGCCCTTAATGCAATTTCAATAAAAATCTCAAAAAATTTGTCATAGGTTAAATTTAATAAAGCAACTACAAAATTAATATGGATAAATGAACAGTGAAACTGATTTTTAGAAAGGTTAGAAAGGAAAAAATTTAGAGGAAATTTCCCCAATTAGATATTAAGCTGTGTTGTATTGTATGGGTACAAAATTGGACAGGTGGATTTGAGATACAGGCCAGAAAAAGTATTTACTATTTATATGATAAAATGTACTATTTTACTCTAGAATAAAAAGATACTACAAAATACGCAAGTTTTTCTGGATTTAAATAGATCCTCACTTTCTACCATATGTCAATAAATTTCAAATTAATCTAAGATTAAACTCAGTATAATTTTTAAGTTATTTACCATGATGTAATTTTTAATTTTTTTTTATTTATTTAAAGAGAACAAAAGCATGTAAAGGGTAGAGATAACACAGAATTCCAAAAGAAAAGATAAACAATAAGAAATCACGAGTTAATAAATTACATATTGTCCTCTTAGAAATAGTTGTTCAAGTTACAAAATTAAAGCATACAAAGTAGATAGTCAAACAGTGAGAGTGTAAACAGCTACACATGCATGAATTTCTACATGTATTTCTATCCTTTATTAGAGGGAAAAACAAAACTTAGCAAGACAAAACAAAACAAATTCCTATAAAAGCGTAAAACCAAAAAGTTGTATAAAACCACAGTACAAGGTGATCTACAATGATTACTGTGTTGTCTCTAGTTATCTTCAATAGAATGTCTGTATCATCAGGCATAATTGAGTATAGCAGTATAATTGAATATAGCAGTAAATAACAATATTAGTAAAATAAAACATTGTAGACAGTATAAAACTTCAAAGGCAGGTAATAATCAAACCAGAGTGGATATTCTAGTGGATCTTGTCATCTTCAGTGCAGTTGCCTATACTCTCAGACTTGATACTATCAATCATAACAGCTTTGAATAAAATCTATCAATACAAAACAGTGATCTAACAAACCAGATTCGATTATGATCAGTCATGGTAAAACAGTGTAGGTTATACAGAGCTTTAGATTAAGTTAATAGGAAATTAAGGATGATTATCGTACTATATCCTGTTATTTTCGGGATTATTGTCTGTGCCCTCATATCTAGTACAGGTAGAATGACTGGAACAGAATATAATACATCTAAGCAGAGTAGTGTGAGTAATGTGTGATTTAAATCCTGGTGCACTATTAGCAATATAACATATCAAGGCAATCTATGTTAGAGTTTCTAGTTATCCTTCTCTGCCTCATTTCTGCTATGCTATTTTTCTGCCTTTGTTTAGTTTTCTCCTTCATTCTACTGCCTGCCCCACTCATTGATGCCTTTCTGCCACTGTTCCTAAAATCCTGGTAATTTTTTTTCTCTCTCTCTAGAATGTCCTTCAGTATTCTCTGTAGGGTTGGATTGGTGGTCACAAACTCCCCCAGTTCCTCTTTGTCATGGAAGCATCTTGTTTCTCCATTAATTTCTAGTGACAGTTTTGCAGGGTACATCAATCTGGGCTGGTCATTTTCTTTCACTCCAAGCTCTTCTTGATCTGATGGTCTGTGTGGAGAAGTCAACTGTGATTCTGATGGGCTTACCTTTATAGGTAATGTTTCTTTTGTCTGATGGCTTTTAATATTCTGTTTTTGTATTGAATTTCTGGTATCTTGATTATTATATGTCTGGGTGTAGATCTGTTTTGGTTGTAGGTGGCTGGAGTTCTGTATGCCTCACACAACTGAATGTCATTTTCTTTTCTCATGCTTGGGAAGTTTTCCTTAATTATTTCTGTGAATAGCCTTTGTAATTCGCCTGTATGTATTCCTGCTTCTTCATTCATATTTCTTATTCTTAAATTGTAGATTCTCTTGTCCTCTTCTAGCCTTTGTATTGTTACTGCCTGTTTCCTTGTTATTTTTAAGAGATCTTTCCTTTCATGATCACGCATTGCAAACTTGTCTTCAAGTTTTGATAGTCTATCCTTAGTTTCTTTTAAGGCATTTTAGAGCTTTCAATGGAGTTTTTAATTTCCTTGGAGTCTCTTTGAATCTGCTTCATGTATTCTATATTTTCTTTATGTTCTTTATCGAACGTTTCTCTCCTTTTTTGTGTTCTTCCCTTCTTCCATCTGTGTCATCCTGAGAGATGATTTCTGAGAGCATTTCTTTTATTACTCCACTCATATCCTGCTTTACCTGATTTAATATTTCAGTTTTGATCTCATCTACAAGGTCCCAAAGACATCTCTTAATGTCCCTTGAAGCCATGTCTGATGTTGTGTGTTACCCTCAGTCTCCCTTGTTTTTCTTTCTCCTGGATCAGTGCTCTCAGGGTTCTGGGCTGGGGGCCTCTTTCTGCCTCTCTCTCCTCTCATGGACCTGGCTTCCTCCATACAGGTTACAGTGCAGGTCCCAGCCTCTTTTGCTGTTGGCCACGTTTCCTCTGAAGCATGCTGGCAAGGGATCTCCACCCTCTCCTGCCTGCTCTTGTCACTGAGGTGTAAGCAGCAGCTGTGTGTGCCTGCCCCTACCCACCGGGCCAGCCAAACTTCAGGTGCCTTCATTTGGTTATTGAGTGCTAGGTGCAGGGGATCAATTTGGGATGGCTCACTGGGTCCCGGCCAGGGGTGCGGCCGAGTCCAAGCAAATCCCATGAATCTGGTCTGGGGAGGGAGCAACCTACTGAAGTCACTGTCGCTCCCAGTTCAGACTCCTCCTGCCCGATTCCAACATGTCACCCATTTGATTGCGCCCTTCCCATGGGTGGGGGTCTCATTCCCAGCACTGACCGTGGATTAATGAAGGTCCCTTTACCAGCTCTGCTCTCTGTTGGGCTCCCCAACCCCCAATTTCAGCACTGCTGTGCTTCCCATGAGTGGCGGCGGGAATGAGTTTGGGCGGCTCTGCCTGCTGGTACAGATTCAAGCTGGTGCAAACTTGGTGGGTCACTGTGAAAATGCTGTGTCCCATAATTTTTAGCTGTTTCAGTTGTAGTCCCAAAGTATTTGAAGAGCTTTTTTATGTTTTAATTTCTTCCTGTGTCAAGAGGATCCATCTCCCTTTGTCTGGGTCTCTTGAGGGTGTTTTATTCTGGCAAATGAGTTGTTTCTCCTGGCAGGCTTTGTATTTTGTTGCTCACTGATCGGCCATCTTGTCTTCTTCCCCATATTGTAATTTTTGTAAGGCTTTCTTTACCTTGGCTATGTTGTCATGATCTTCTTTGTCTTTATCTTCTTTTAATCATCTGCTTTATTTAAAAAGTGAACTATGGTTTCTTAATGTGATATAGAACTTGAATTATGCAATTAAAATTTTTTTCTTGTAGTTAATCCTTTGTAGAAAAGTGACTATTTTGGAGTGCTGCTATAACTTACTGTGATTCTCTTGTGCTGCAGAGTAATTTCATAGGCTCAGGATAATTTTTCTGTCAGTACTTACAGAGAATCCTTACAGAGAATATAATAATTATATTACTATAGTAGAGTAAGTTTTTCATTCTTAGGTGCCCATCCTAAATTTTATTTATTTTGTTTTATTTTTGTTAGATACTGTAGATGCTCACTGAATTGTTACTTCATGATTCTATTTAATATGTGTAAGATTTTATTAATTTGCATTTTTGTGGTTCCCCTAATTGGGTTGATTATATTTATATACCTCATATAACTGTTTCATTAAATAACAAGTGAAAATGCATGCAAAGTTACAAGTGCCCCTAGAATTTTAATTGTAGAAAGTGGATGAATTGTACCTACATCATCCAAGAATCCTTGGGGCTGAATTACTGTTCCTTAAAATGTTCTATTCATTTTATTTATTTATGCCATGTGATTTGCCTATGATAGATTAGATCTATTATGAACCTCAACATTTTTATTTCTATCTAATATTATCCATTTTTGTGTATGACATTCTGAAAACATTCAGTGATTTCAGCAGTGCTGGAAAATTCTAGAAACATTTCTCAAAGTAAATTGTGACTTACAATAATAATGTCAGGTGGTTTTTAGGAGAGTGAGAGGAAATGATGCAACCAACTTAAACAGTATGTTAAAAAGTAACAAATTGGTGATTAGATATCACTCCTAATGAAGTCCAATACACTGAAATCTCAAGTTTTTTGGTACACGTGAAAGTGGTATTTGTACCTTTTTTTTAAAAAAATAAGGCTTATAGTAATGTCATTGTTTACTTTTCCTTCCCTGTTATTGATAAGAGGGTTCAGTTACTAGCAATAACTTTGTCTATTTTTAAACTATGAAAATGCACTTTGGAGAGTTTTTTTCTTCTGCTTTATATATTTGTGTAATAATGTTTACACAAATGCACTAATCTTCTGTTTGTCTGAATTCCCAATACGTGATAAAATGGTCATATAATCAGTACTAATCAGAAGCAATGAGTTATACTGTATTCCTAAAGGTTTTTCTAATTAGCTACTTACTGAGAAAATTTGGTAATTGTATTTGACTTATGGACTACATATAGTCACTTTGACACTGGTACATTTAAAATGAAGTGTTTTTTTTTTAAGGGACTAAAATGCAATCATAGAATTTAATTGCTATGGGCACAACTCACAGTGTTTTAAATTAGTAATCTTAATATTTGTTAACAAAGATTTGATTTCAGAGTTCCACATTTTTAAAAAATTTAGTTTACAAAACTTAGCAACTCATTCATATATTCTGAGATGTGAAATAGCTCAAGGAAATAATAATATTTAAGGTAGAGATTGGTTTATTAATCTGTGACTATATGAATTTCCATATAAATATTTCCAATTTCCAATTTGGTCAGGTGAGACTAGAATAATTTAGTGAACATCCTTTGGAAACTAGAGGGGATTTTCACTGTGCCACTCCAGTGTCAACAAGCTTGCCCTGGAGGTACATTATGAGATGATTTATAAATTTACATTTGAAAACGTATCATCAGAAAAAAATATTTGAAGTCTGATTTTGATGAACCTCATGCAGAAACTCAGGTTTCTTCTCACACTTTCTTTTGTAGGCTTGTGCAGATCTCCTAAGGCAGAGATAGTGAAGTTTTTAGAGCATTCAATTGATACAAACGACTGGCTGCAGCATGTGTGCCATAGGTTTGCCCAGCTTCCTGGAGGTAAACAGTACAAGTTATTATCCCTGTTTTACAAAGAGAAAACTAGCTTTACTGGGAGTTGCTTTGCTCCGAGTGACCACTCTGCCAAGTAGCACACAGGTAAGAGCACAATCTGTTCTGATTCAGTGTTACAAATGCTTTAATTTTTCTTTCCAGTAATTTCTGTTGCCATCTTTCAGCTCATTGATACAATCAGTATCATGTGGATGACATGGCTAAAAGTCCAGGGCTGCATTTAAGTGCTCTGAGCTCTTTTGAAATTATGGGTAACATCTTAGACATAGCACATGGCACAAGTGATGCAAATTGTACCAAACATTATCATCCTTATGCCATTTGTAGCTAATGATTCAACCTTTATTTAGAGTTATCAATAATAAAATCTCTTCAAATATAACCTTAGACACTTTTGGATCACAGGTTGTCCATAAAACCAAATCAGAGTCAGTAGAAGAGAACAGAAAGACACACAGAGTAGTTTGACTTTAGAGCTGATCTCATTTACCTTGAGATTCTAGAATTCAGAGGCAAGTTCAGGCTTACATTTCTGTCCTTCCCAGAGCCCTTTGTAAAAACAAATAAAATTGACCAACCAAATGAATAAAAATTCCTTTTCCTTGTATGTCTGTATAAAATGTTTCAGTTTATGTTTAGGATTGATGCCCCACTCCAGAGTCAGATGCTAATCTGAAACCCTAGTTATCTAAAGTTAAGGGATGTAAAAATTTTTCCATGCAGATAGAAATCAAAGGAGGGCAGAGGCACCTATATTATATCAGCAAATAGACTATCCTAAAACTACGAGTGAGCTTCATCAAAACATTTTCATACTCTGTTCATATTTACATTAAAAACTGATGGCTGCCTTCTCAAAGGTGGGAAATCTGTTCTCCTCATTTGTGAATGTGTGACTCTGTCAGTGTCTGGCCCGTTTAGCAGCCCTGTGACATATCGTCCAGCCAGCTGCTTTCTCCACACTAGCTTGGTGGTTAGAGACTTTGGAAAAAGCCTCTCATGAATCTTCATATATTAGCAAAACTGTCCCACCTAGAGGTATATTGAGAATCATGCAGTAAATGGCTTTCTTAACAGAGACAAAAGGCATGGTGAAGAGCTCTCCTCTTGTTGGAGCCTCACAGAGAGGCCAGGTACCCAGGCAAGTGAGAGGGTCTCTCCTAAGGCCTCACAGAGAGGCCAGGTACCCAGGCAAGTGAGAGGGTCTCTGCTTACGAAGCTGACCACTGGCTGGAGGCCCTGGACTGCATTAGCCTGTGGCATAACAAAGAGGAACATCCTGAGGTCAGGAGTATGACAGCAAGTTCTATTTCTGACCTTGCCACTTACTGAGAACTTTGTAAATATGGGCAATGTTATTTAGTCTCCTGGCTTCTTCCAAATAAAATGGCAGTAATATGCTCCATCCCAATGTGGGGCTGCCAGATTTAAGTGAAAAGTTGTCAGAAAAACAAAAGAGGGACATTTTATAATGACAAAAGATCAATCCATCAAAGAAATGTAATGACTATAATGATGCCTCAGTTGTTGAATTCAATTTTGTTCCAAATTCATGTTCAAGCACTAAAAAGTTTGAGAACTGAACATGTTTTTCCCATAAGAATGCACAAACTAAACCCAAAGCTAGTAGGTGAAAAAGTAGATAACAGAAGATTAAAGCAGAAATGAAGGTAATAGAAAAACAGCAGGAAAAAATCAATGAAACTAAAAGGGGCTTTATGTTTTGAAATGATACAGTTGAAAGAAAATTTTAAAAAATGATACAGTTGAAAAATCCTCATGTAGACTAATTAAAAAAAGAAAAAAAGACTCAAAAAAATCAGAAATGAAAATAAGACTGTATCACAGAAATAAAAAGGAAAAATTAGGGATAAGTGTTAATAATTTAATGCTGACAGATGGGATAATCTAAAGAAAGAAAAACATTCCTAGAAAGATATGACCACCAATTCTACATCACAAGCAGATAGAAGGTCTGAAGAGAACTATAAGTGGTATGGCAGTTAAATAACTGATTATAGCCTCCCACTAAAGGAAAGCCCAGGATGAACTGGCCTCATAATTCTCTGAAAAACTTAAAAGGAGATTAATATCACTCTCTACTTCCTACTCAGGCTTTAAAAGTGGAAATTCTGCCAGTATAACATGGATAAACCTAGAGAACATTATCTTTGTGGAATGAGCGAGATACCGAAAAAGTGATTACTGCATGATTCTACTTTAGTTAAGCTTTAAATAACTACACAACAACATATGCATAAGTCAGCCCATACACTTAAAATTCTGTTAAAAGGTTAGATGTCATGTTAAATATTCTTACCATAATAAAATGAAGCAAAAATTTTAAAAACACAAAAGCAAGTAAAGTAGGAACCAAATCAAGGGGATTTAGGTACAGCTAGCATAAAGTAGATCACTAATATACTTTTTAAAACCTTATAGAGAATTTTAGGAATTATATAGTATTTTCCAGATTCTTTTATTCCTCTTTCCTCTGTCGACTCTTAGTACAATAAGTAACTAATCTGTTTAGTCTCAATAAAAACTTTGTCTACAGATATTTACATATAACTTTATACTTAATGCGGCAGCATAAGCAGGGAAAGGTATCTTGAAAATATTAATTCCACATGCTGCAAGCAAGGAAAAATTTGGCCAATTATTCTCTTATTCTTAAGCTGAATTACAGATGCCAGTTTTCTAATAATATCCCCTTAACCAGAAAAGAAAAACAGAATGGAGATAGTTTTATTACCAGTGATGGATTGAATTTAATTGACAGCTGGACTTGCTGGGTATCTAATTATTGTCAGAACTTATTGTAGCCCACAATCAACTACTTCTCTACCAAGGTAATTATTTTTCACAGATGTTTTATTTTATTTAATTGGTTTATATCTAATGACTGTATGAAAGATCATCTCAAGGACCTAGCTCTGGTTAATTTTTTACCTAATGCATCTTAAAGCATTCATCAGAAAGTTATATTTCTTACAACTGACAATGCATATTTTGAAGATTTTTCTATGAAAAATAATCAAAACCATGCTTTCTTTTAAAGAAGCTATGGGTCCTGTCCCCAATCTATCTTTTAGCTGAGAACTATTTTCTCAATGTGTACTGGCTCTATGCATTGGTCTACCATCAGCTTGTGTGGTCCACCCTCTGTGAACGCAGAGTGTTCTCTGTTTTCTTTGGGAAATGATCTTACATAGGCTTGTTTTCAATATTGAAGCATAAATATTTCAGATTTTTCTTGTCTCTCTCTTTTGAAAAACAGGGCATGGGCATTCTAATCTGTTAAGAATGAATCTAACACAATGATGCTTCTCAGAGTTTACCAACTCAATTATGTGAAATAATACTCATGGAGATAGATGTCTAAACCTGTTAAAATGCCATCTTCTAGATATACTACACTTTTTATTGGATAGAACTAGGTTACTTATGATTGAAGCATATTATTTTGAACTCCATGAGAATAAGTAGCTTCTCATTTAATTGCCATTTGTCCCTAAATCCTCAATTTTGGTTGAAAGATGATGCTAAGTAGCAGCTATATAAAACTTATCCTAGTGTTTCTTATAGGCTTATCAAAAGTATTGTTCACCACATCATCCCTTTTCCCTCATGAAAATTCAGAGAAGAAATTTCTTCATGTATTTCTGCTTTCCATATTTATGTTTAAAACAATGTGGACTAGTATCTGATTATATTTACAAGATCTGATATATGTTGCTCATTTTAAGCAAAGATATAAAACTGGGATTTATGTTTGTATACTTACTCATCCTTAAGCAGAAAAGCAGAATAGCCTACTTATTAAAAGTATAATCCGTCCGTCATGTTAAATGAAGTAATCCAGACTCCAAAATTAAATATTGGCGTGAAACCTAATAATAAAAGATAGATAGGAAGGAAAAAGCCTCTAATGATAGTCTCTGAAGCTAAAAATCTTGTGATTTTAGGTACTACTTCTAATTTGTGATTTTAGGTAAATTTATGTCTCACCTTCTTGGGTTTCAATTACTTTATTATAGAAGGGAGATTCATACTAGTGGAATCTTACAATTTTTTGAATACAATATATAAAACATAATTGTTTGATTCATACAGTATTCTATACATGTTAGATATTATTTCTCCCCTGTTGTTCTCAATTATCTCATTCTCTCTTTTTCACTTTACCTCTGGTTTGGTAGTGGCAGGGATTGAACTCCAGGCCTTGTATATGCAAAGCACATACTGTGTCACTGATTTACACTTCAGCACTGTTTCTTTTATTTTATCATTACATAAGTATTTTATAGACTATCAATGTATTACTGGAGACTTTTTTGTTGTGTCAGAAACACATCTTAAATTGCAATAAGTAAATTGCAATAAGTAACAAAAATTCTAACAATGAGCTTACTCCAGACATGGCAGGACTTAGGAGTTCAAATAATGTCATTGTTTCTTGTATTTCATTAGTCCTGCTCTGCTTTGAATGTAGTTAATTTGCTTTATCAATTTATCATAGTTATTCTATCCTATGGGTTTATATGAAGGGAAATTTAATTAAAATACTTTGACTACACCATCTTTAGTAAGATTCCTCATTAAAAATTTATAAAAATGATCAAATGAAATCTCTGTGGTAGAAAATAAGTTACTCAGTAAAATATGGTTTGCACTTGTGTCTTCAAATTTTAACTCTCTCTATGACTTGTTACTATCAATGATGTACAAATTTGTTTTTTTCTAAATAACTAAAATGCTATTTTTCTTCTCCTATCAGAATATTTCCCAGTCTCAGAATTTGAATGCACAGCCTGTGTTTTTAAACAGAATGATCCATAGTCAACTGAATTCAATTATGTGACTGTCAAGTCAAATTTGTATTCTGTAATAATGAGACCACTACATCTGTGACCCACAGATATGCAGGCATCTGCCAAATCACTAAATTTCTTCTATATCAACTCATAAGACTGCATTGGACAAGGTAAGAAAGGATACCCTGATGGATTAGTATGATCTGCATTGAATAAATGAATGAATGAATGAATGCCTTCGTCATTCTTGGTTTATCTTATAAATGAAGTTTATATAAAGAGCTACAGATTATATCTGAAAGAACCACTTGCAGTCATCATGTAGTTCCCATATCCCTAATGAAATATTTCCAAGATGTTCATAATCTATGTAATGTGTAAAAACTTAAAGAAGTAGAAATTTTGCTGCCCTTATTAATTTAAATTGCCACTTAGGAATTCTACTTTAACACAATTATTACTATTTACATTTATTTTCTTTGCTTCCATATGTGGAAACAGTTGAATAAAGAGGATTCTTCTATTCAGAACAATTCAAAATAGAAAGCCATTATGTTTCCCAGATGATTAGAACTTGAAACATATTGCTATCAAATGTTTGTGTGGAAGCACAGTGAACCCTCAAGTTATGACAACTTGGATTATGACTGGAATTTTAGTTTTAACTTATGACCAAAGTCTTGAGTTCTGATCAGAATGCTGACTGCGTGTGCTCCCAGATGGTTTCAGCTACAGATTTAACCCTGGAGAATTCTGAAAGGAACTGAACCACCACATCCTTTCCTTATGGGGTTAATTAAGAAATTCTGGGCCAATGTCCCTCTAATGACACAGAGATTTGTCTGAATACAGGAGAGAGACTTTTGAAGGCTGTGTAGAGAAGCCTGAGCCTTCAACTAACTGCCTGAGCTACAAACAGCCCTTGGGAATGGATTAAGTTCATAAAAAGGGTCCACTGTATGTCTATTTTGAAGACAGTTATTCCAAGTGGATTCATAGCTGTATATGCAAAATATTCCTTTCAAATTTACCTTCCATTCATAGGTTCAGAGTAGATATTCTGATAGTTTTAATAAAATTAGCAGATGATGTACAGTTAGTAGAAAATGTGTACTTTAGGTTTTATTCCAGATTAATATGATTTGACTTTTAAAAATACCACTTTCAAATATCTTCACTTAGGTTTCCTAATATATGAAATCTAAGAGGTCGAATTTATAGTAGAGAATAGAGTGATAATTACCACAATTCTAAAGCATAGTGCAAATTGGGGAGATATTGGTGAAAGGATACAAAACTTTAGTTAGTGGTATTAAGTTTGAGAGATCTTTTGTCCAGTGTGGAACCTATAATTAAGAACAATGTATACTTGAAAATTGCCAAGAGAGTAAATTTTAAATGTTCCCATTACAAAAACTGATTAGCATATGAATAATGAAAAAGTTAATTAGCTGACATAACCATTCACAATGTACTTATATTTTCAGACATCAAGCTGTACACTATAATCATTATATGATTACATAATTATTTTTCTATTTTTTTATAGTATTGGGGATTGAACTCAGAGCTGCTCTATCCCTGAGCTACACACACCCTTCTTTAATTTTTCAGACAGGTATGTGCTCTATTCCTCAAATTCATCTTAGATTTGCAATCCTCCTGCCTCTGGGTAAGTGGGATTAAAAATATGTGCCACTTTGTTGGTTTACAATTATTTTTCTATTTTAGTAAAGTAATAAAACACTTAAGTCAGTGAACTTTAGTAATACAGATTACTTTTCATAATGTGACTTAATCTGAAAAATTGGAAGATATAAAAGACTTCCTCTGAGCAAGGAAGAATTTTGGTACCAGGCTGCATTTGACCTCAGATTACAACTCCTCCCGGGATCACCAGCCCTCTGATATACCCTCAGCTTTTCAGTCTTGTGCCTCCACAATTATGCCATTCTTATTCTCTTCACAAGTGTACTTCAGTGTTTTTGAAAGGATACAGAATGAGTGCATGTTGATATGTATAAGAAACTGGCAGATGTTTTGTAAGGTGATTACACCATTTTACACTACAACCATGCATCAAAGTTCTATATGCTTCATATTTTCACCCATAGTACGGTATTGTCAACCTTTGAAATTTTAGCCATTCTGACAGGCATTCGGTAGTACTTTCTTGTTTTAATTTAATTTAATTTAATTTCTTGAATGACAGTGTTTTAAGAAATTTGTCCTCTGAAATCCTAGGAGTTAGAAAAATGGATACATTATTGTTATTGGTATCTATTTTAGTTCTATGTGATGAGAGAATAGACTCTATGTGATTTTATACATTTTAGAACTTTTCAGACTTCATTTAAAACTAATGACATGATCTACCTTGGTGACTGTACTTTGTACATTTGAAAAGAATATGTAGTCAGCAGTTTTAGAATTTTTTTGTATTTTAAGTATGTCTAAGTAATCAATAGCAGTGTTCGATTCATCTATGTTCTTACTGAATTTTTTGACTTATTACTGTCAATTTTTGCCTCATGTATTTTGAAATTTTGTTACTGGGAATATACATTTTTATGATTGTTGTATTCTTGATAAAAGGATCAAATTATTATGAAATCATTTTCTTTGTTTTGGTAATGCCTTTAAAAATATATTTTCCTTATATCAGTTTATGTATTTCAATTTTCTTATGCTTAATGACTGTCCAGATATTTGTAATCATTATTCCTTTAGTATCTTCTTTGCTATATTCTGTGTTCTTTCTGAGATTCAAATCATGTATGTGCTGTATCTTTTCATATTTCCCCACAGGTCAGTGAGCCTCCTTTCATAGCTTGTAAAGTGTATTTTCTCTTTATTGAATGATTTTGATCCCTTTATAAAGCAATTATTCTTCTTCTGGATATCTAACTTGGTTATTACGCTCATTCTGTAAATGATTTATTTCAGATATTTTGTTTTCTATGTTAAGCATTTCCCTCATGTTTTTGACGTTTTCTATTTTTCTGAATATTCTTATCTCTTAATCCATGGCAATTATATTTTCATTTATATCATTGGGAATATATGAATAGCTGAGAAGAATTCTTGTCTACTATTTTGTTATCTGAATCATGTTGGGGCACTTTCTATTGGTTGTCTTTTCTTTGAGGGTGTACTTTAATTTGCTTTTTATTTATAAGCAAAATGATTTTGCATTGCGTACTGAACATTGCGAATTTCTGTTTTGTAGAGATTCTGAATTTTATAATATTGTTCCAAAAATGGTTTTTTAAAAATGTGATAACTTGTTTGGACTCAAATTGCAAACCCTGCTGCTTGATTAGATGCCTAATTCTCAGTTTATTTCATTTTGGTTCACCAAAGTGATTAATTCTGCTTCCTTGTATCCATGTATGACTGTTTATCCATAGAACTGGCACCCCTTTTCTAGCCCACTTCTTTCAAAGTATGTCCTCTCCTATATGGCAGCTATATTTGTGTCTATATTATATTCTTTTGTTTTTATAGTCAGAAATACTCAATATTTTACTTTCAAAGTTTTGCCTACACTGTGTAGCATAGTCTGAAAGCTGCCATCAGGCCAGAAGCTCTGAATGTTAGGGATGTGGTCCCTAACATTTTTAGCACCAGGTATGGTTTTATGGAAAACAATTTTTCCACAGATCAGGAAAATGCAGGAAGATGCAAGAGAAATACATTTTTTTGTGCACTTTATTTCTATTATTATTACATTGTGCTTTCCTTTATAATGAAATAATCATACAAGTTACTATAATTCAGAATCAGTGGAACACTGAAATGAGATGGCCCCAACAGGGGTGATGGGAAAGACATATCTAAAGTGTGTTATTTATTTCTGGTATGTACTCTGTAATCTCATTTATTTGCCATTATTACAGAAAATCTTGCCTCACAAAGATAGAATGTTGGAAATAAAATCAAGCTCTTTGATGCTTTTGTGGCTAGCTTAAGATATTCCACTTTAACTTTAACTCAGATATATGGGGATTTCAAGCTGTAGCAGACATACTTTTCAGGCCACTGTCATTTGTGGTCTCAAGCAGCTGATTTTAGTCTGACATAGACAAAGTCTACCTAGCTGGCATGTTGAGAAATTGGTTGCAGATCCTGTCCTCTGCACTTTGGGGGTCTTATGTGGTTGAGAAGTAATACTCAAATTCTTTTGAAAACTGGATAGGGTGATCATGCACTGGTTAGGAGAAAAAAAGGCTCTGTCTTGGGCTCTTTTAAAATCTGTGCCAATGAATGTCAAAAATCCCAGTGTTCTCTTGTCCCCATAATTCCAGCTTGTCTTTTAATGCAGCCTCTTTATCTGCTGACTTGAATGTATTATCTTTCTTGCCTGAAACGACAGATCTCTTTCACTGAACAGTTTGAATATGTCCTAAGGGTAAGCAAATTTTGCAACCCATCCTGTGTCACTAAGATGTGCTGCTGGTGAGTTTTTCTAGAATAAATCTCTGGAGTGGCTCTTATAACTCAAAATCTCTGGTCAGTGATCTACCTTTAGAAATCCATCTTACTTCTGTATATAAGAGAGAACTTGTATTCTGCCTCTCTTTCATCATAGCACTGTGATAATTTTATACAGTTGATAATTTTAATTACATCTTACACAATGTTAAGTTCAGGTAACATTTCTCAGCCAGTCATATTAGGAAGTGACCTCTATGACAAGAGCTGCGAAACCAGAAAGCTGTGCAGTCATGGCAGCTCTCCATTGATATGTATACTGCCACCTATACAGGCCTTTGTTTTGTCCTATTTTTCTGAATATTGCTATGTAGTCAGCAGTTTTAACTGCTTCAGCTTTAACATTGGACTGTCTTAAAATTTGTTCTGCAAGATTCATTAGTCCACCTCCCTTAATCTCAAGTCTCTGGATATGAGTAAAATGCAGACAAACTTTCTGTCAAGGCATAACACATATTATTTAGAGTTCAACAACAATTGAGTCCTTTTTCTCAGCAGAAGTATCCTAAACCTGGTCTTTACTAGCAGCATTTCTGTCAATGTTCTGTTCTTTTGAACTCTGACTGGAATCTTCCATTAAGTACAGCTCAAGGCATTCCAGGGCTGCTCCTTCAGCCAGCATTTCCAAACCTTTACAGACACTTCCTATAAGCCATGTCCAAAGGCTTTTGAACCACATGGTCAGTACAGTCACAACAATCATCCCACCTCTATGGTACCAAAATTTTCTTTGCTGAGCCAAATGCCTGACACCCAAAGTTAAAGGAGGAAAGTTTATTTAGCTCACAGTTTATAAAGGTGTCACTCCATAATAGGCTGGCTCCAAAGCAGAGTAGCATGACAAAGGGGCATCACAGTAGAAAAACAGTTCATTGCAGGCAGAAGGCAGCAAACAGTGAAATAGAAAAACATCAAGTGACCACAGCAGCCCTCTTTTATGCCATTATATTTTATCCAGGCAAGGGCAGGTAGCATGCATACCCAGGAACCCCCTTCCAATTATTCACTCCCAGAACCATTCTAATTCTATCAGTGGACTGATTTAGTAATCACACATCTGTGATCATAGCATCATACACTTTAGATATAGCCACTTCTGAAAAACCTGATCTGTGACTTCATAAGGCTTAGGGGGACATCCAGATAGAAGCCATAACACTCACAAACCTAGATTACACACAATTGTATAAGTCTTTCGAACAATTGTGCCTCAATAGCCTCTGTTGGTTCATAAATTTATCTAGTTATGGAACTAGCTGTAAGAGGAATATGTGCCACTGTTTGAACTGCAGCATGTCTTAGAAGTTTGTGAAAATATCCTTACCAGCAGGCAGTATTAATTCTTCATAATAAGTACTTCTTAGCTTTAACCATTCACTTAGCTACTATGAATGGTACTTTCAGGGCAGGCATATTTGAGGAAGTGTTGGTCTTCAATAATTGCTTTTTTTGTTCATACAGTTTTCTTTTTAAGACCTTCAAAGTCTTGCCTTTTAAGACAAAATGTTTGGTGTCTACACAGAGAAGCAATTTTAAGGGACATATGGCTCACCATGTCCTGTATTATACAAAGCAGGCACCGGGCATGGTGGCACATGCTTGTAATTCCAATGCTCAAGAGGCTGTGGCAGGAGGATTTCCAGGAGTTCACAGCCAGCTTAGGCTACATGGTGAGCTCAAGGCCATCCTGAAGTATGTTGTGAGACTCTATCTAAAATATATATATATATATATATATATATATATATATATATATATACATACATAAATACGTATGTACATACATACACACACAAAGCAGGCTTAGAGAATTTGAATCACCTGTTTCAATTAAACTGTTATTTAAATAAGACTCTTGATATTTTCTTTTAAATGCAACTTTCTTTTTGTTATTAGTCTTAGAGTCTTCTGCCCTTTCATCATTGGGTCTTTCCCCCTTTCAAAGATGCTCTCCAGAGATGTTTGTTTTTTATTCATTTTGGCAACTGTTAGCTTGTGGTCTTAAACACTGTGACTGAGACAGATGTGCGGTGTGGGAAAGAGATACAGACAAAAATGGTAAATAAGTAACAGGTGGGGCATACAAAGACCAAGTGCGATATTCTGATTTAACTACTGACCAATTCAATTATTTAAATATAGGATGACAAAATATTCTAAATTTTTTTTGCTAATTTTTATAATGTAACAGAAAATATAAAGGCAACAATTTTATCAAATTTATTCAAGACATTTGCCTGAGCCATGCTTGGGATAGTCAGTCTGTAAAAAATGCAGTGCTTGAGCGACGCTCAGGGTAAATTGCTAAGTGGCTGAGGTCTGCCCCAGTTACATGATCGAAGTGCATCAACTCACTTGTCACTATAAAGCCTGCAACCAGATGCAGCATAATTGTCACTTGCCACTCACTGATAGGATTTTGATATTAGTCTACAAACAAATGATTTATTATAATCTCTGTGCTAATGCTAATCTGTATTTGCAGCCACTCTCCAGGGCTAGAATCGCTACTTCCACTCTGTCTCAGATCATTAGGCATCAGATTCTCATCAGGTGCCCACAACCCAGATCCCTTTTATTTTTCAATTGCAATTCAATTTCCACTCCTGTGAGAACCTAATCCTACCACTGATCAGAAAGGAAGTGGACTTCAAGCACTAATGCAACTGATGAGGAATGACTGTTAATACAGATGAAGCTTGTCAGTTACCTTCTGCCATGTGGACCAGCATGAGTACAAGACCCAGGAGATTAGGACTCTTCTTTTAAGGGATTATAAAACTATTAACAGCAACACAACTCTATACTTTTTATAGTATATTATTGATGGGAAAATATACCATGTATATAGATATTTTATTTTATTCATTTATTTTTAGTAATATTCACAAGTTCAGTTTAATTCATTCAATGCTTCTCCAATATATAGCAACCTAAATGGAAATATTCTAATGGCTGAAGAGTAATGCTTTCTTTCAGAACCTTTATTGTCATGCCCCTCATAGTAATACCCCGAATGTATGTCTAATTTTTGATAGTGTTTTCTCTAGAATTTTTTATAATTCATAAATATATTTGAAATATATTATTTAATTTTAATTGCACAGAACTCTTTGTGAACAGATATATGCATTTATATGACAGTTACCAAGGATTAAAACCTAGGACAGTGAAAAAAAGGGAGATGCTGTTAACTTATTAAGGGTTCACTTTCATGACCTTGGTCTTATTAATGTCATGTAGTCAACTGATTATTTGCTGTGGAAGTATTGTTCTTATCTGATGTTTCTCATTTGTGGCATGGTGTACACAATTAAGAATGGCAGCTAACATTTATTGAGTATTAATCTACCAGATCTTGTGTAAGAGCTTTGTAGTTATTTTGTTTAATCCTCTTATCGTCATTGCTAGAGAAATTAAGTAATATATCAAGTGATCCTCAGAAAAGGGTAAAGAGAGGCTTGAATCCAAATAGTTTGCCCTCAAAGTCTATTATCTGCCCTCAAAGTCTATTATCTTATTTACTGTGATAGCCAACATATGGTCAGCATGTGTCCTGCTGTGACTCTTTAATCCCATTGAAATTTATCATTTGTTGATGTGTCTCATGGTCATAGATTTCCAGAGGGCTATAGGCTTGTCTTATCTATCTATGTTTTCCTTTTAAAACAATTGATGTGTGTTATGATTTGGATCTGAAATTCCCCCCTCCAAATCTTATGTATTTGGGAGGCAGTGGTTCATGGGGCATTGCATTTATCTATGGATTCATCCACTGGTGAGTTCAGAGCTGAGTGTGCTGTTAGGAGGTAGAAACTGGCCAGAGAGGTGGGTCACTGGGGCTATAGCCTGGAAGAGTGTGTCTCCATTCTCTGGCTCCTCCCCTCTCTTTGTGTCCTTTCTTTCCTGCCATAATGTGAGCAGCTTTTCTCTGCTGTAGCCCTGTGTCCTGCTGTTTCTACCTTGGAGCTGGCTGACCATGAACTATAAACATGGACCCAAATAAATCTCTTCTTAAAGTTTTGGCATCAGGTATTGTGTCCCAATGACAAGTGACCAAGACAATGTGTCTTGTACATAGTAGGTATTTGATAAATGTATACTGAGTACTATGTTCTGTTACTGAACTCTAGCAAGCCTATGGTCTAATCTCTCATTGTTTTCTATAATGTGTTCCCATTTATAATGTGTTCCCATTATCATATATTATTTATTTGTGTAATTGTTTATCTTTCCAACTTTCCCATCTTTTTTTTCTATAAATCACTTTATTCCCAGAACTTAGCCCAAAACTTGTTGTGTGGGAGAAGGTCAATAAATACATGTTGCATGAATAATTGTGGAAGATATTATGTAATAGTACAGTGATGTATTCTTAGTAGAATTTAAATTATATTTGGCATTTTTTATACAAAGGTAATTTACTTATTCATTTTATGTGGAGTTTAAACTTTGCTTATAAAAGATTTCATTAGAAGTAATTAAATCCTCTCCAAATGTTCAGTTCTTAGATCTTTTATTTTCATGACACATTGACTCATATGGGACATATCTTTAGATGTCAGATAATCAACATATTTAATGTGTTACATCGTTTGCTTATATGTTTATTAATGCATTCAAAATATTTTAGTTTCATTTTCTGCTCTGTTGGCACTAGATTACAAGGATACAAATTTGAGGAAAAGCAGATTCACAAACTAATGACTATGGCTGTTAATTCACTTATTTTCCTGTAGACTGTTTCTCTAATTTTTGTCTTCTGCCTGAATTCAATGTTCTATCTAGGTTATTACTTATTGTATAAAAATCAAATCTTAGAAACTGTTGTTCCAATCTCTCCAGTCATTGATAAATAAAACATCATATAACAGCACTTTATCTTCAAGTACTATTCTCAAAGAATTCTGGAGAATTCATTTGCAATGTCCAGCTGCTGTACACTAGCAAAATGCACTAACATGACAGAGGGGCCAGGGATATAGCTCAGTGGTGCAAGCAACTGCCTGGCAAGCTTAAGATTGTGAGTTTGATTTTCAGTGCAAAATATAAAACAAACAAAAAAAATGACAGAATGTTTGATTTCATCCTTGAAAGTTATACAAATCATCCCTATTGAGTCTGATGACAACCCTTGTCTATTAGTGGAGTGGGCTGTAACAGATATCACCACCATTCTAGCTGGCTATGTCTCTGTCCCTATACACCGAAAGACTGAAATTTTGTTTGCAATCTTCTGATAGAATTTTGCAGAAGGGAAATTAAAGACTTCACTCAGTGAGTCCTAGTCTACCTGTGGCTGTGTTTGTTTGCCATAGACATTTAAATCATCTTTTCCAAATAGGACAATCTATATTTCTGCTAGAAAGTCTTATTCTTCTTTGCTGTGAAAGTGCTGGTAGGCCATGAACAGAGAGTGGACACGAGATGTCAGTGTGATGGGTTCTGTGGAAAAAAATGGAGTTTTGATAATATTGACAAAATGAAGCAAACTGAGCTAGAAAATTGATGGTTAAAGTTGCTACTAAAAATGTCATCACAAAAATATGTACTAATGTTTATTCACCAAAGAACTTTACTAAGAAACTGAGAAGATGAGAGGTCTCAGTTTAGGTGTCTATAAATGTCGACCATACAATAAAGCTTGGGTGATGATAGTTTATTCAGAAAATGATCCCAAATGAAAACAAATCAAAAAATGAAGGGATAAAGAAATAACATGGAGAATGAAGGAAATCAACTAAAGTTCATCAGCTCAGTTCCCAGCATCCTGAGAGGCTGTGATGGATATGCTCAGAACTGTCTTCCTGAGTGCTCAGAAACGTGGATCATTTACTCTGTCTTCTGCCCCACATGTGTTGATAGCTGCGCCTGAGGGCATTAGCTCCTTGGAAGTCTTACCTGCTGTGAGACAGGCTGAGCATATTTCTGAGCCAGAGCTTCCGTTTAAAGAAGTATGAAAGTTTAGGTAAAACGTTCTGGGACTCACCCATCAAGCTTCTAGTGATGGCTGGAACATTAGTAGGGATAGACAGCATGTGGAACATACCAAAAGACACACACACAAACACACACACACACACACACACACACACACACACACACTACCCCTGTACCCTCTCCTCTTCCCTCTGCTGTGATTCCTCTGTAATTTAAACTCCCCTTTCCACAGTTCAATTTCTCTGTCTCTCTCTGTCTGTCTCTCTCTCTCTGCATGTTTTTTGAGACAGGGTTTCACTGTATAGCCCAGGCTGATCTCAAACTCATGGAAATCCTCTTATCTCAGCCTCCAGTGTGCTGGGATTACAGGTGTATGCCACCACATCCAGCTTCCAGTTAAATTTCTTAATGTGAATGTGAAATTTTTTAATGTGATGCTGACCATCAGCACTTTAGTACCCTCCCTGATGAAAGGTTTCTATAAAAATTGTTGTCTCAAGTTCAACTTCTGAAGAACCCAAATTAGGAAAGATCCATGACATACATCACTAAATTGATCACACACAGACACACACTTCTCTGATAACTTTTTAAAAAAAAAATCAGAATGATGTAAAGAATATGTACAAAGCCAAGTGTGGTGGTGCGACCCTTTAATCCCAGCACTCAAGAGGATGATGCAGGAGGATTGTTGTGGTTTGAGATGAGCCTGGGTTACAAAGAGAGTTTAAGACCAGCCCAAACTGAACAATGAGACCATATGTCAAAAAGACAAAAAAAAATACAAATTAATAAGAAAAAGGCAATAGAGAAATGAATAAACATTATTAACAAATTTTTCTTAAAGGTACATACATAGCTATTAAAAATGAGAACAAGACCTTGATCTTTATTAGTGATTAAGAAAATAGAAAATAAGACCAATAATACATCATTATGTACTCACTAGAAGGGCTAAAATGTTAAGAAGTGACATAGAAAGGTGAGAAGCAGTTGAATTTCTCGTACATGAGAGGGCATCAATATCTAACGAGAGTGAAAATTGATTTTTGGCAGTTTAACATATGCATGCCCTATGAATATATGTGTAATTTATAAACATTAAGCTGTATTTTGTGATTTGTTTATGTTTCTTTTCTATCTTATGAATTTACTTACACTAGAAGATGAGACAAAGAGATTCATTTTCAGAACCTTCTATTGATTAAAACAATAAGTTTTAAAGTGTTTTGGTTATGGAAAAGTATTTTATCATTCTCCAGGAAACTTTCATGATTTAACACAGAAAAACCAAACAAATAGATCAGTATATAATGGTATTCTGGTTAAATTTGTTTTAGATGATGATAATCAATTTTAGGTGATGCTACAGTTTGGATTCATGTGCCCTGAAGGTCTGTATTTGGGGGTTTGATTTCCAGCCTACTGTTAGGTGATGAGTAGGCACTGAAGAGGTGGCCCTGGTGGGAAGGAGTTTGGTCACTGAGGATGAACACTTAGAAGGGCTATTGGGGCCCCAGCCCCTTCTCTCTTTTTGCTTCCTGGTCATCGTGGGGTAGACAGGCCTCCTCTGAGCATCCCCCCATAGGCCCAAATCAAGAGCCAAGTGACTGTGGATTGAAGTCTGTGAAATGGTGAGCTGAACCTATACCTTCCCTACTTTAAATTGTTTTCCCAGCTGTTTTGTCACAGTAATGGAAACCTAGCTAATACTGGGGAGAGATTTAGATATTCTTTTTAATAATCGATTCCTTTAAAACCTAACAACTCCAATAATTGAGATTGTTACTTGATCCAGTCAAAAAAATGAATATGATGTAGTCCCCCCATTTTTCTTTTTATTGCTGTCTTTGACTTATTCCAATGTGTAATTTAAAAAATTTGTGTTCTTTTAATTGAGTAGCTAAGGTTTTATTTTGAAATATTTTTTCCCACAGATCCATGGAGAGGAAAATTTTATGAAAATTCATAGATTATTCTGTGGCTCTAAAGAAGTCATGATAGGCTATGACCTTCAATGGTCCTAACCAAATGTAACACTGGTGGTCTGTGGTAACTCCCTCAAAACTAACATGAGGTAAAGTGTAAAGATTTATATGCCTTAGGGTAAATGCAAGGTGACTATATCACACTGAGGACAAACACAAATATTCTCTGAAGCTAAGTTGACTTTAAACAATTGACTATAAAAGTTTCCCACAGGAATTCCCTAACATTTTGGAGCATCCAATTTTCAGTAATATTCAAGGGACTCACATATTTAATATATACAGAACTCATATAATATTTGTAGTCTACAGAGATGCAAGTTCAGTTTCCTTAGGAGCAGAAATTAGGTAACATGGACATTTCATTTATGACCTGGCCTTTGAAATAAAATGTGTGCATTTCTATTCATGTATCTTCAACAAATCTCAATGTATTTTTGAATTTGCTTGTTAAAACATAATCTATTTATGGCCTACAAGAATTATTGCTCCCCTTTATTATTTTTCTTGAATTTCTTCTTCCTTACATTATTCCTAATAAAACATAAGATTTCATTCATTCAACTACTCATTCATTAATCTATTCATGAGCTTATCAAATATTTATTTGTAGATTACTCTGTGCCAGGCATGGTGCAAGCTGTTGGAGCTATAACTGTAATTAGGTCATGGTCATGGACCTCTGAGAGCTTGCAGTCCAGCAAGAGGCCAATAGGTGAATTCATATTTGAAATAAAGGGAGCCAAGTGCTATAATACAAGATTCCACAAAGTAAAACAGTGAGAGAAAGAATAATTCAGTTCAGCTTCACAGGCCATGGAGCTCTGATTGGAAGGAGAAATGAGGAAGTGCTTGTTTATTTATTTATAGAGGTTAGATATTGGGGTGGATTCAGCAAAATGAATTCACCTGCTATAATACATGAGGAAGGTTAGAAATGTAATATGAATGCTACACATATTATGCAATGTGAAAAAATTATAGGTAACTCTAAGTAGTTTGTTATAGAAATATCAGAATTAATGGGAAGTAATTACTAATCTTAATAGGAAATACAGTACTGTACGTTCTTAGAAATTGTTAAAACATTTGCATAACAATTCTTTTCATTTTCCTAACAATATATGTAATGGTTATATTAATGCATTTTTATAGATGAGCAAACAGAAGTCAAGAGGAGTTAAATAACTTCCTAGCCATCAGCGTATGGTAATTGATGAAGCCAGAATTTGAATTCTTAATTCCTATTTCCTACTAACAGGTTTTGAGAAAACATGTTGGGGGTGCCATGTAGGATGGTTAACTGTTCAATAATTTTATATTAGTAAATTCACTCAGCATCCATGGGGATGGTAAATATTAGGGAGGTAGTCTCAGAGGATGGTAGGTTAGCTGTTTATCTCTTTGCTGTTTATTCTAATGAGATGTACAAAGCCTCAAGAAAGACACAATAAGAAAATAATCAACAATTACACTAGGAGAAAGATAATAAGAAAAAGGTAAGGATAAGAAATGGTGCCAGCATTAAGCCAGTATAGCAACTAGGCCTACATTTGCTAAAGTGTACCGCATGATTAGCTGTAAGTTTTTCAGACACCAATATAGATATGAACAAATAATGAGTTCACAGGTCCTATATAATAATGTACTCAGAGAATGGTGAGCAGAAGGCAATAAATATAGGAGGAAGCTAAGGTTTTAGTAGATATCTTTCTGATAATTTGGCTTAATAGAGAGCTGAACCTTAAAATGTCAAGGCTGGAAACCAGTATTTCATAAATACTATCTTTCTGAATAAGTTCCTTTTGTATAGTCACTAATGTAGCCATTTAAATGAGAACTCATGTGGTTTAACTGTCAACTGAATTAGGCATTCAATCAACATTCTCCTATGAAAATTATGATGGGGGAAAAGTTTGCATGCTTGGATAGTAGTGGTCTCTATGTCTTACCCTATTCCATGCATTCATGCACAGGTGTTCTGCTTGCATGTGAACTGAGGCAGAAGTTAAGGCTAGATACATAAAATAGGATTGATATTTTCATAAGTAAAACATTTCCATCTGTGATAACATAAAGTCAGTGTGTAAAGACTAAGACTTAGAATTATACTACATAGAACAAAACAAAATAAGATTTAGTCTGGAAAAAATATTGAAGCAAGCCCAAACAAACACCTACCTCAGCTATAACTCATTAAGGCATGAAGCAGGCTATATTTGAGCAGGAGGATGACTTTCTAGTATATCTTCTGAGACTGGAATTAATACACATATTGAGACCTTATTACCTAAAGTCTGTAGTTTAAATTAAGGTTCACTGTTAGTGTTGTACATTCTCTGAGGTTGGACAAATGTACAACATTCATCCACAATATAGGATCATAAAAGTTATTTTCACTGTCCTAAAAATTCTCTGCTCCATCTACACATGTTCTTACCTCAATAAACCCTGGATACCACTCATCATTTTATTATTCTCCATAGTTTTGCCTTTTCTAAAAGGTCACTTATTAGTAGTCATATGGTGGCATCTTCACACTATCTTCTTTCATTTCTAATTTTCTTCCATGTCTTTAAATGACTTTATAACTCTTTTTTTCTTAGCACTGAGTAATATCCCATTGTTTGAAGTACCACAAGTTTATCCATTGTGGACATCGTGGTTACTTAAAATTTTGGTAATTATAAATAAATGTATTATATACATCATTGTGCAGGTTTTGCATGGATATGTTTTCAACACCCTAATACTAAAGAGCATAAATACTAGCTATAAGTGTCCATTTTATTTTGTAAAAAACTGCCTAACTGCCTTACAACAGGGATATATTATTTTGCATTCTTACCAGAATTTTGGTCATTCTAATAGATGTGTATTTGTATCTTAATCTTATTTTAATTTAAATTTCCCTGATGACATATAGTGTGATGCATTTTTTATGTGCTTATTGACCATCTGTTTATTTTCTCTGGTGAAGTGTTTTTTGGACCATATTTTGTTCAGGTTGTTACTGCTGAGTTTAATGAGAACTTTGAACATTTAGATAACAGTCATTTATCAAATACATCTTTTGCAATATTTTCTCTAGACTGCAACATGTCTTTACATTCCCTTGACAGACTTTGAAGAATTTTTTACATGAGTGAAATCTAACGTCCTTCTATCACATTGTGATCAGTGGACAAGGTTTTGTGACTCTGAAGGGGTGGGAATGACTTGTAATGTTCATCAGAAAAAGGAGATGAGCTTTTAGTTAATAAATGTCAAAAAGGCTCTGTGAAATTTGTATAAATCATGCACATTTGAAAATAGTGCAACCATATGCTTAAGTGCAATCGTTTTGTTGAAATATCCATTCCTAAGGAAGATAGCAGATGAGAAGAGTCTCTCTCATTTTTCTCCTACAGGCTGGACTGGGGTGTACCTTGGTCAGCAGCTGTCTGCCCCTCCTTTTGCTCATTTTGCTACCCCTTGAAGTCTAATGGACTGGGACAGTTTGCTTCAGGTCTTCCCTGGCTATCCAGTGTTTACCTTCCCTGGCAATCACACCATTTCTACTCTGCCATGAGCATCCAGTGTGTGCTTCTCCCTGACTCCAATCCGCAGGGGATACTTTTGCATTTTTTAGAAGGGAGGGTACACCCTGGAGTGGCTAAGAAGAGGGATCTAGGCCCCCTATTTACATCCCTTATTCACAGCAAGCCTTCTAGAAGATTCCCTGAATTTAGCCCTTACCCTCACTGGAATAGGCCTGAAAGCCTTTACAGAAGGAGCACTTCCCAGGCACTTCTTTCAGTCTAGAAGGTCTCTCTCTTGTGGACGAGCCTGCTTGTGTTGTAGCACAGAATCAGTTAAAATAAAGACTCACTTTGGTATTCCTGTAAATGTGCTTGTGATTTTTTTTTGGGGGGTGGTTAATGTGAGCTCCAGAAGTCCTGTAGATCTACTTAGAATTTGTTTTCTGAGCAATGTGGAACAGAACAAATAAACACTCAGCATTGTTAACACTGAAAAGCTCCCACAGACAGCATCCAAGGAAGATGATGGGCAAAGATCTAAGACCCAGTAGAGTCAGGTGGTGGTGTCTAGCATAAGCTGGCAGCTGATGGTGACAGCTAGTAGCAGCAGTGACCAGCAGCTGGCTGTGTGAGCTGTTGGCATCCAGAATTACCCAGTGTCATCTAGTGACTACTAGAAGAACTGTACTTTGGTGATTCACTATTTTTATTTGAATTGAGCAAAAGAACCCTATGCTGATTGGAAACATTTCAATATCATGGTTGTATTGTATACTTACCTATTTCATCATTAGTAGAATGATAATTATTTTGAAAAGTGAAGTTTTATGTGCATGCAAGCACTTTTTCAATTCAGTCTGAACATCTATTTAACTATTACATTTTTATAATTCTGCACTAAGAAGAACTATTTTTGGGGATTTAGAGTAAGTGGTGCTATTAAATGTTCAGATTATACAGAGGCAGTACTACTGTGGTACAGATGTTGAAGTTTTAGAAATTAAAATAAATTTTTAAAAATTAATATAAGGTAAATCACATATTTATTGCTTTCAAATGTTAGATTATTAGAAAAGTCAAGGATATGAGCTGAAAACAACATATGACATAATAATGAAGTTCAATTAAATCATCCTGTAAAGGTAATAAAAGTTCCAAATAAATATGCTGATAGAGGGATTGTAGTATACTAAGACATAAAATATTGGGTAGTGAAATGACAAAGGTGTATGGAAACTTAGCATCATCTGATAGGAAACTATTGAAAAACTACTGATAATAAAATATTCAGTGAATGTCTTTATTGGGGGAATGTGTAAGCTCATATCAATAAAAAAAAAAGCTAATCATGACACAAAGGATATAACCTACAGAACTGAGATGAAAGTAAATATTTAAGACTACTATATGATAATGTATTTTACATAAATAAATAAATAATGCATTAAACACATCAGAAAAAGTAGCTTTTAATTAACAGGATTTGTGTTGGTTTAAACTGCTGAGTTTGTGGTGCTTTGTAGTACAGTATTAGAGATATACTGGAAGTATCAGAAAACAGTAGAGATATAATATCCTGGGAATATCAGAAAACAATCACTTCCTGATTGCCCTGTAGGAAGTGTAGGCTCATCCAAGGTCAGCCAAATTTCTGTTACAAATATGAGAGGGACTCAAATAAAGGATGGAGATAATACATGGAAAGATTAGAAATATAGCAAATGGTGTTGGAGACAAAGAATTATGGAATGCTTGGTCAAATTAATGGATGACACAGAAACTTCTAGCACTCTATGAGATTATAGAACTGTGAATCATAATGGGACAAATCTTAAACATGAGAGGAAAGCCCCTCCAACTGGAAGATGTAGACTCACCAGGCCACTGTTCTGTTCTACACTTCCTGGTGGTGCAGTAGCTAGGAGGTGCGGGGAGATCTCTCTGTGGGTGGGACTTGGAGGATTTCTTAGTTGAATTTCATCAAAGACTTTTTTTCTGTATCTATTGAGATGACCATATGGTTTTTATCCTTCTATTTATGTAGTGTTTTACATTTAGTGATTTGAACATGTTAACATATTTTACATCCCTGGGGTAAAGCCTGCTTAGTTATATTTTATGATCTTTTTGATGATCTATCACATTCAAAGATATACAAACTTTTTAACAACATTTTTAACTGACATTTAATAAATTATCAGAAATGCAGATCATCAGAATTCTAAATCATAACTACAATGAGATATACTTCCAGTGTACCAGCACATTAGTAATAGTAATAATAGTAATTGTAATTAGTAATAGTAATAATAGTAATAGTAATTGAATAGTAATAACAGTAATAATAAACAAAATGATCAGGAACCATTGGTGGAAAGGATATGAGTAAATTGGAAGCTTCACATATTGCTGGTTCGAAAAGGTGGAAAACAGATTGGCAGGCCTTCAATAAGATAAACAGAGAGCCATCACATGACCTATTAATTCTGCTGTTTGATATATACCAAAGAAAATTTTTCTGATGAAAACATGTTCATACAACTTATACAATAATGTTAATAACAACATTATTTATGGTAGCCAAAAAGTGGGATTGTGTGATATCCATATGTTAGAATACTATTAAGGTATAAAAATAAAGTATTGACATAATGTGACATGGATAAGACTTCCTTGAAAAAGCCAGACAAAATAGAGGTATTTTATGAAGTAAGCTATGTGAATCCATTTATATGCAATGTTTAGAATAGGAAGAGGCGTAAGACAAAGTTGACTAGTGGTTGGAAAGACCTGGAGGAATAGGATGATGAATTATTGGGTTTTTTTTTATTTATTTAAAGAGAAAAAAAACCCAGAAAACATGGGAAGCAATAATACAAAATCCCCCCAAAATGAGATAAACTAATATAAACAGTAAAAAATTACGTGTTGACAAATTACATACTGTCATCTTAGAAATAGTTGTTCAAGTTACAGAATTAAAGCACAGAAAGTGGACATTCAAACCATTAGACGGCAAACAGTTCTGCTCAATGATCCAACATAAACTCTGTAATATTTGGCTATCAATCCTACACTCTTAAACATACTTGAAGTTATATCCTTTAAAGCACCTTCTTTTCCTCTCTTTTTTACAATAGCAATTATACATTTTGGGTTTTATTATTCACACATTTCTTATTACTTATTTTTTAGTTAATAAATTACATATTGTCCTCTTAGAAATAGTTGTTCAAGTTGCAAAATTAAAGTACACAAAGTAGACATTCAAATAGTGAGACTGAAAACAGTTCTGTTCAGCAATCCAACAAAAGCTTAGTAATGTGGTTATCAATCCTACACACTTAAACATACATGCAGTTATATCCTTTAGAGCACTTTCTTTTCCTCTCTTTTTTACAATAGCAATTACACATTTTGGGTTTTATTACTCCTACATTTCTTATTCCTTTTTGCACTAGAGACACAATGTGATATTTATAAACTGAGTCTTATTTATTTCAGTTATGAGAATTGGCTCAAGTTGCCTCAATTTGCCTGTGAAGGCCTCAAGATCATCCTTTTTTATAGCTGAGTAGTATTCCATTGTATAAAAATACCACAGCTTTTTCATCCACTCTGCAGTTGATGGGCATTTTTGTTGTTTCCAAGATTTAGCTATTACAAATTGTGCTGCTATGAACATGGGTGCACATATATCACTGTGATATGACCTTTGCAGTTTTTCTGGGAAAATACCCAGGAGGGGAACTTCCAATCCTACTCTTCTGAGAAATCTCCATACTGATTTCCATAGTGGCTGCACTAGTCTGCACTCCCACCAACAGTGGATCAGTTTTCCTTTTTCCCTGCATCCTAGCCAACATTTGTTATCAGTTGTTTTCTTGATGGCAGCTATTCTTTCCAGAGGGATATGAAATCTCAGTGCTGTTTTAATTTGCATTTCTTGAATGACCAGTGATAATGAACATTTCTTCATGTATTTATTTGCCATTTGTATATCTTCATCTGAGAAGTGTGTGTTCATCTCAGATGCTTGTTTTTGGACAGGGTCTTTGAGTTTGGGGAGCTTGATGTTTTTCAGTTCTTTATATGTTCTGGATATAAGTCTTTTGTCTGAGGGGTTGCTGGCTAAAATTCTTTCCCATTCTATGAATTTTCTTTTCACTCTGTTGATGATTTCTCTGGAAGTGCAGACACTTTTCAATAATATGAGATCCAAATTCTTGATTCTTTGAAGTGTTTCCCATGCAATTTATGTTTTGTTCATGAATCTTCTGGCTACCCCTATGTCTCCAAGATTCCCACCTACCTTGTCTTCCAGTAGATTTAGTGTTTCTGTTTTAATATTCAGATCTTTGATCCATTTAGACTTTAGTTGTGTGCATGGTGGTAGTTTAGTTGTGTGCATAGATCTAGCTTTAGTCTTCGGCATGTGGAGAGCCATTTTTTCCAGCACCATTTATTAAAGAGGCTGTCCTTTTCCAGTAAATATGTTTAGCCCCTTGTCAAATATCAGGTGGCTGAGTGTCTTTATAGTTGTGTTTGCATCTTCTAATCTGTTCCATTGATCCTCAGGTCTATTGCTTTGCCAGGCCCATGCTGATTTTATCACTGTGGCTTTGTAGTATAGTTTCAAGTCAGGGATTGAGATGCCTCTTGCCTTGTCTTTATTGCCCAGAATTGCCTTTGCTATTCTAGGTTTCCTGTTTTCAAACGAATTTGAGGAGTTTTTTCTCTAAATTTCATTGAAGAGTTAAAGGAGTACTGGCATTAAATCTTCTCTAAATGTCTTGTAAAATTCTGCAGTGAATCCATCAGGACCTGGGCATTTCTTTTTTGGTAAGTTTTTAATTACATTTTCAATCTCAATAGCTAATATTGAGTTATTCAAAATTGCTATATCTTCTTGGTTAAGCTTTTTTAGTTCATGTGTTTCTAGAAATCTGTGTTTTCCATCCTATGTGAGTAGAGCTTTTCAAAGTAGGTGTTCATGATTTTTTGAATTTCCATGGGATCTGTAGTAATTTCTCTCTTTTCAGTTCTTATTGTGTGAATTTGGGGTTTTTTTCTCTTTTTTTTGAGGTTAGCTAGAGGTTTGTCAATTTTGTTTATTCTCTAAAGAAACCAGCTTTTTGATTCATTGATTCTTTGTATTTTTTTTGTTGTTGTTTTAATTGCATTGATTTCTGCTCTAATCTTTACAATTTCCTGTCTTCTGTGAGCTTTGGGTTTAACTTGCTCTTCTTTTTGTAGAAGCTTGAGATGAAGCATTAGGTTGTTTATTTGTGTTCATTCTGTTTTCTTGATATGACTATTTATTGGTATGTATTTCCCTTTTAGGACTTCTTTCATTGCATCCCACAGATTACAGTATGTTGTTTCTGCATTTTCGTTGAATTGTAGGTATTGCTTTATTTCTTCTTTAATTTCATTTGTAGCCCACTGGTTGTTCAAAGTTTGTTATTTAATTTCCATGTTTTTATTCAGGTTTTACAATTTCTTTTGCCATTAATTTCCAATTTCAGTGTGCTATGGTCAGATAGTGTACATGGGATAATTTCAATACCTTTGCAATTACTTAAGAATGTTTTATGGTATAATATATGGTCTATTTTGGAGAATGTCCCATGTGCAGCTAAGAAGAATGTGTATTCTGATGTGGTTGAGTGGAACACTCTGTAAACGTCTACTAAGCCCAATTGCTCACAGGTATTATTCAGTTCTATTATTTCTTTGTTGACTTTTTGTCCAGTTGATCTATCTCTTTGTGACAATGGGGTGTTAAGGTCCCCTGTTATAATTGTGTTCTTGTGTGTTTGGTTTTTCATGTCCATTAGTACCTGTCTTATATAGGTGGGTGCTCCTGTAGTTGGTGTATATATATTTTTATAACATTTGAATTTTTCCACTAATGAGTATGTGGTGACCTTCTTTATCTCTTTTAATCCTTTTAGGTTTGAAGTTCCCCTTGTCTGCAAATAGAATAGTTACCCCTGCTTTTTTCTGGGTTCCTGTTGTATGGAATACTATTTCCATCCTTTGTCTTTTAATCTGTGAGTTTTCTTTTGGGTCAGATGTATTTCTGGTATACAGCATATTGTGGGATCATGTTTCTCAATCCATTCTGTCAGCCTATTTCTTTTGATAGGTGAATTGAGGCCATTTACATTTATGGATAACACTGATATGTACTGGCTCGACTTTGCCATGTTATGTTTCAGTTGTTTGCTTTCTGCTTTTCCCCCTTGTTAAATTGCTTGTCCTACCTGGTGGTTTCTTTCTATTGTTGTTCTGGGGATTGTGGTTGTTTTTATCTCTATCTAGTTTGTCTTTCAATACTCTTTCTAGGATTGGCTAGGTGGATGTGTATTTCTTTAGTTGTTCTTTGTCATGGAAGTATCTTGTTTCTCTATTAAATTAGAAAGTTTTGCTGGGTACAACAGTCTGGGTTGAAAGTTGTTTTCTTTCAGGGCTTGAAATACCTCACTCCTGGCTTGTCTTGACTTGAGGGTTTATGCTGAAAAGTCTGCTGTGATTTAATGGGCTTTCCTTGATAGATGAGTTATGTCTTTTCTCTAACAGCTTTTAGTATTCTGTTTTTATGCTATATGTCTGAGACCTTAATTATTATATGTCTGAGTGTAGATTTATGTTGGTTGTGACTGTTCAACATTGTATATGCCTCACTTATCTATATATCAGATTTTTTCCCTATGTTTGGGAAATTTTCTTCTATTACTTCTGTGAATATCTTGTCTATGTCATTTGCATTGGCTCCTGCCTCTTCATTGATGCCTATTAATCATATATGTTTTCTCTTGGCATCATCATGGAGCTTCTCCATTGTCATTTCATGCTGCTTTGTTATTTTTAAACATTCTATCCTTTCTTGTTCACTAATTGCGATTCTGTCCTCGAGGTCCAAAATTCTATCCTCAGCTTCATTTAAATGGTTTTGCATACTTTAAACAGAATTTTTTGTTTCTTGGATGTCTCTGAGTTTGTTTCATGAATTCTACATATTTTCTATATTGTTCATTCAAAGTTTCAATCAATTTCCCATGCTCCTATACTTTTTTCTCTATTTCTTCTTTAGCTGCACTCAGCAACTCCTTTACTAAGGTTGTTATTTCTATCTTTACAAAAGAGAGTACTTCTAATTTGATGTCCTCTATAGCCTCATGGAGTTGTTTTTTTATTTCACTCGCTATCTTTTCAGAGATTTCTGGTGTGTTACTTTTCAAGTCCTCAATTTCAATGTCTCCTGTACTTGCTCCTGGTATACCAGATGTTTGAGATTGTGTTTTGCTTTTTCCTTTTGCCATTTTCCCTTTTCAAGTTAATATTTGGTCCTTCAATCCCACCAGTGTCCACTGTTGGTAGTATGTATCTTTTGGTCCTAATGTAAGGTTAATATTTGTTCAATTGCTGGGTCTCACGATGAAGAAGTGGTCTAGTCACCTGACTTCCCACTGCAGGGCTTATTGGGTGAGTTCTGTATACTACCTTGTCTGTCAAGTCTAGTAGTATTGATGTAAGTCAACTTTTAGTTCCTGCTATTACTTCATCTTCTGGTTATTCCAGGTCACCAAATCTCCCTGTCTATAATATTTATGTTAGCTGAGGCCCTACTGTGTCCCTATTGTGTGCTTCTGTGTCTCATAAGTCCTTTTGATATTCTCCCAGTTGGGAGAGTCCTTATTGGCACACTGCTTACTCTGTCTTATGTTTTTTTTGTGTGCAGGGAAGAGTCACCCCCCACTCTTGTCAGACTCACTAAGGTCTTACAGTTAGTTGGAAGGAGCTTTACTGTTAGCTCTATTTTCCCACTGTACACTTCTATTTTAGGGGTATACTCACCAAACTAACTGGAGCCTGCCGAGATCTTCTGATTGGGTGAGGCAGTCACTGAATCTCCCCTCAAGCTGGTTCATTTAATTTGCTGTAGTCCAAGGTTTTGGGAGAAAGGGTGGGGGCTCTGGCCAGAGTTCCCTGGTCTCCAAAGGTCATCTGAGGAGAAGGTGGGGCTGCAAGAGCGGCCCCAGTTTCAACTGGCCTGGGTGCCTCTGGCTGGAGTTACCAGCTGCCAATGGGTGGTCTCTGCAGAGAGCAGGGCTCCAAAGGGGGCTGTGCCTCTAAGCCATCCATGAGCCTCTGGCTGGAGTTACTGGCTGAATTACATTGTGACGCTTGAGGGTGTCCAAAAAATCCTTTGTAGCCCTCAGTAAGAAGTCACAGAAACTGGAGGTATGCTCAGCTCCAGGTTCCTAGCACCTGAGGAATTATTCTTAGTGCTTAAATTATTGTTAACTGCTTGTCTGAACTGATGAAGATATTCTGGATTAAATAGTGAAAAGGATGGAAAACCTATGAATTAAAAAAATCCCACCAAACTATTTACTCTGAAATGTTGAATTTTATACTATGTGTATTACATCTAAGAAAAAAAGTTATGGGTGAACCTAGGTGTATTATTATGATGTGGTACAGTGAAAGTGTTGATGACCATAGTAAAAGAACTTCCACAGAGCAGAGGGACTTGGGAGAGTTTTGGGAAGTCAGAATGTACAGAGACATCACTTCTGATTTCTCTAACATGAGAGCCTCTAAAGGTTCACTATCACTGCTTGAGGGAGATTTAGGGACTTATTAACATAAAAAAAAAACCATTTTTCACAGATCTGTGAATATGGTAGATTAAGGGAATACATTTAATCAATGTTCTGTATGGACAATAGGGCTTAATGCATTAAGATGTGAAATTTAAGGTGAATTGTCAATTTGATTGGCATAGGTCAGTTTGATGGTGAATCTTTCAGAGACAAGTGCCCAAACTACAACCCAAAACTCACTTATTAAACCTGAATCCTCAAATTTTAGTTTAAAAAAAAACAGTTCATACACTAATATCTTTTGTCTTTTTTTATTTTACAGAGAATAAAACATAAGAGGACAGATCAAAGCAGATCAGAACAGAATAATGTAAGCAACACAGCACTTCATAAAAAGACAATTGGATATTAACAGTAGCTATCATGTCTCTTTCTTTGAAATAGTTGAGCTTAGCTTCATACACAATAATATCAAACATAACAAAATAAAATAAAACCACTCAAGAGAATAAAAGTATTACAAGGCATTCTGAACCAAATAACAGAAGATTGAACAATGGCTACTATAATATCTCATTTTTCATAAAAAATTTGTTTATACTATCATACATATTAAAAATCCAAGATCCAAGATGGCTGATTGATAGGTAGCACAATAGAGAGCCTCTCTGAGAAAAACAAATCAGATGCTAGGATCTGACACCACAAAGAAGACCAAACAAAAGGAGAGGAATTCTTGCAACCCAGGAAAAAACTGAGGAAAAATAAAAAAAAGAAGAAGCATGGGTGTAGGGCTGTAGCTGGGCACACTCCAATAGCTGTGCTGGGTGTGTCTTAGAGTTGGGTGACTCACAATTGAGCTGAGGTCACATCCCTACTGAGAGTGGGGGTTGGTGAACTCTAGATCCTTGGCAGGAGGAGGCACTGCAATGAGGAGTGGAGACTGCGAGCTAAGCTGCATGGACTTTGATGACTGCTGGAAACTGGATTCCCCAGAGCAAGATGACTGGCTAGACGACATATTGGATTTGGGCAGGACAGGCTTGAATCAACGGCTGAGGTGGCTTCAGTCAGTGGCTCCTGGCCCAAAGTGGATTGGTGGGATCTTTTTGGGCTGGGCCATGCCCCTGGTTGGAACCCAATAGCCAGGGACGAGGATGTCCCCAA
>PVLA01009985.1:0-68637 GCA_004027455.1 Hydrochoerus hydrochaeris
CACACACACACACACAGGCTGGAAATCTGAGTGTTGAGTCATAAGCCTGAACAGCGCACCTTGGTCATAAATCTGAACAGCTGTTTAATAGGCAGGTTGTTAAACAAGGAATTTATTTTGAGGCAGGATCTTGCTCAGTAGCTAAATTGCCCATGCTGAATGTGGGCTTTGGATCCTCCTGCCTCAGCTTTCTAGAGTGTTGGGGATTATAGCTCAGCCACATCTAAGGTTTTTAACAGTAATTCCTTTATGCCTCAGTATCTAGTCCGTGTCCAGATGTCCACCTGTCTCAGATGTGATTTTTGGGCTTCTGTTCCAGCATGTCTGCAGCGGGACCGGCTGTGGCACACACTGGCTGCCAGTGCACAGAGGGCGCTGACACACAGTGCGTCCCAAAGCTCTGCTGAGCGGGCCTGGTGGTGCAGTGGTTGGCAGAGCTGCATGAAAGAAACTGGTGCAGGACTAGCTCCATGTTTTTCTCTTTATGTTGAGACCAGTGTCTCTTTGTTCACCCAAGAAGAAAGAAGCCATGGGTGTTCAGTCATCCTTAAATCAAGGATGTTAAAGATACATTTTTTTTAAAGATTTGACACTGAGGATTTAACACCAGTGGGGGACCAGGACTGTAAAAAGTGGGGAGGGATGATTAACACCTTTGTTTTATAATTCCAACACTTTCCTACATCATCTTAAGTTAGGCTGGTTGCATCAGTGTTGATATTGTCTTTTGCCTCTGAGAGCTTCTTTAGGATTTGGATGACCTTCATGCCATCAAATTCCAAACAGAAATTCAGATTCCTGTCCCTGATCCCCAAATCCTAGGTCTGTTATGGCCACAGATGTGTGCATCTGAGCTGGGCACCTTGCCTGAGACTTGCTGTCAGCTCTCCAGGTCGGGCCCCAAGTCCATTCCCCTAAGGGCCCTGGTTCACGGGGCATTCTCGGATTTTTACCCTGTGGCTTTTTCAGAATTTGGAAATAGCAGCAGCTTGGTCAAGTGGGATCCCACCTTGTTCTTTGGTTTGAGCAGTTAAGAATGCCTCCGGCTGGTTGAAATCCATGCCTGTAGATGCAGTCAGCGTAAGAATCCCCGTCATTTCTGCCAGAAGTAGACGGAACTCCTCGGGTGACACAGCAGCAGCTCCTCAGCAATGCCTGGGTGCCTACTTAGGGACTTGCTCCTCTCACACTCATCTACTAGGGTCTGTGAAGGGCCCTCCACCTGTTACAGATAAAATTTAAGGTCACAATACAGACCTCAGAGCGTGAGCAGGACACATTTTAATGGTCTAAATAATAGGTTCCTGTGCTTAAGTAAACTAATTCAGTTGAGCTCCTTGGGTTTGCTGACCTGTGAATTGCTTCTGAATGAAACAGCACTGTCATTTTCTGGAGTTGCTTTAGCAGTTGTACTTCAGTTTTCTCTGTGGCAGTGTCATGCTGTGGACACATTGAAACCGTGTGCAAGGAAATCTGTCAGTGCTGTTTTTGACACTGGTGTTCCCCAGGGTTCCCAGTGTGCTTTGTGTCAGCAGGACTTGAACTGACCTGTGTCCTTAAGAGAGTTTTCCTTACTCCTTCCAGGGTTAAGGTATCAGCACTAAACAGCTGGTTTTTGTTTTAGTACAGTTGCAGGATAAAGATGAGCACAAATTACCAGTCAGCTTCAGGGCTTTCTTTTATTCAGTTTTATTTTTGCTGTTGACCGCAGTGTTTGAAGTTAGCAGGGTCCTTTGAAACTAGTGGTCTTGGCAGTCACTGATTTATACTAAAGTCGGGGCCTCCGTCCATCCATCTCACAGTTCTAACCTTGACCTCCCACATCTGAACCGCTTTATACAGTTGGAAAAAACTCTGATTCCCCTTTTTCAGCCTCTTAGGAAGCAGTGGTGGAGAGGAAAGCTGAAGCCACCTCCTCAGGAGGATCGCAGGTTTGAGCCCAGCCTGGATATCTTAGTGAGACCCTGCCTCGAAGTTAAAAATAATTTTTTTTTTAGAAAGGGCTGGGGATGTTGCTGAGTGTGAAGGCCCTGGGCTCATCCCCCATACTGCCACCAATACAGAACAAAGCCCAAAAAGAATCCACCTCCTTTCCTATAGCAAGTGCTTGATGGTCCTAAGCACTGGGAGAAGCTGCTGCTCTAGAGAGTTGCTGTGCAGTGCTATGTAGAACCTATAGCTGTGACAAGGGCCCCCTAGTTCCCCTGAGTGGTCGGCACACCCCTGTAATTCCAACACTTTGGGAGGCTGAGGTAGGAGGGTCACAAGTTCAAGCCCAATCTTGGCAACTTTGCAATTTAGCAAGACCCTTTCACAAAATATAAAATAAAGGACTGGGAATGTAGCTTAGTGCAAAAACTCTGGGATCAATCCTCAGTCCCACATCAGATTTCAGTATTTATATTGCACTCATTCATTTATTGTTGGAGATTAAAATTATTTTTTAAATTTATTTTAAGTTATTTTAAGGTATTCTAAACAATGTTTCCAGTAAGTTTTGTTTTGCATCTATACTCTAATCTCTTTTAAAGCATTGGATAAAATAACTTCAGACTAGATGTAAAGCTTTCCTGGAGTCTTCCTTTGTTTTTTGTGATGCAAGGGATTGAATCCTGGGCCTCACACATTTGAGGCAAATACTGAATCACTGAGCTGCACTCCCACCCCCAAAAGTTTTCTGTTATAACACACTCTTAAAACTCAGTTACGCCTGTCATTCCAGATATTCGAGAGGCTGAAGCAGGAGGATGACAAGTTTGAGGCTGGCTTGGGCAGTTTAGCAAGATCCCATCTCAAAAATCAAAAGAGCTGGAGATGTAGCTCAGCTCCTGAGTTCAGTTCCTAGTGTTCAAAAAACAAAACCAAAAAGGTTAACCTCTGTTATGGGGCCCATAGTATGCATATTTTGATTTCAAGTTTGTAGATTTCCTAACTGAAGGAGTGGAGCTTAGGCAGTCTGGTAGGCAGTGTGGTGTGCAGCCCTTACCTGGTTTACATGACAATGTGCTGCTAAAGGAAAGCAATCTGTGCTTTATCTTGAACTGACTGGCTTTTAAGATTCTTCTTTCACTTTTCTCTGACACCAGGAAGCAGCGACAGTTGTCTCCAAAATCACTGTGCATCTGTGTGTGTGTCCCCTGTTGAACTGTGTTTGACTTTCCTCACAGTGTGGATCATGTCAGATATCCTTTTTGTCCAGCACAAAATGACTGGATGTTATAGATGGTCAATAAACCATATATATATATATACATACATACACATACATACAGCTGAAGCTGTCATAGACACAGGTTAGAAATTGAACTCTTATATGATAAGTAGAAGGACTCTTCTAGGATAAGGTTAGAAATTGAATTCTTGTATGATAAGTAGAGGGACTCTTATATAAGTAGAGGGCATATGCTTAGGGATTTAGCAGCTAAAGGTGAACCATAATATAGTACATTTGAATGTCATTTCAAGTGAATGGTTGGGGTTAAAAAAATGTAAAATAAGTAGCTGTGTTATAGACTGTTGGTCAGCTTTACCATCTCTGGAACATAATACTCTTCAAGCCCCATAGCTTAAAGAAGGAGGAGTTTATTTGGCTCATGGTGTCAGAGGGTTCATTCCATGGTTGGCTGGTTCCATGGTAGAAACATCATGGTGGAAGGAAACAGCAAAGTAAGGCTGCTTACTTCTTGGCAGCTGGGAAGCAGAGCAGGGGAACAGCCAGAGAGGAAGGGGTCAGGGACCAGATACAAATCCCAGTGCCATGCCTCCACCCCCCAGTACACCCAGGACTATGCTTTACCAGTCCCCTGGGCAGCTTCCAAACCCAGTCAAGTTCACATCCTACCCAGATGGCCACACAAACTTCTAAATTTGGGTCATGTTGGTGTCTTTTTAGGTTATTCACAAATTGGGAGCACATTGACATTTCTGGTGATACCTGCTACTTGTGCTCTGAACCAGAAAGGTAACATTAATGAGGAGCATTTTTCATATGTGTGAATGGAGGTGTGTGAGCAGTTCTGTCCTACTCATCTGTTTAGGTAATCTTTGCAGGATTACTGCTGATACCTCTTTAGAAACATTCAGATAACATTTGTCAAAACTGAGGGTATATGGTTGAGGCCTTGGGCTCTAGCGTTAGCTCCCAAAAAGGAAAGAAAGAAGAAGACAGAGAGGAAGAACTCAGATATTCTTTTGTTTGTTTGTTTGTTTGTTTTTGTACCGGGAATTGAACTCAGGACCTTCTGCTTGCCAGGCAGGTGCTTAAGCCACTGAGCTAAATCCCCTGCAGAACTCAGATATTTTTCAGAAATGATCCATAAGAGGTAAATCCGACTGTAGGTTACTCAGGAGCTTTGTGTCTAGTTCTGCATGGGTGTCGGAGGACAGCATAGCTTTGTTAGATGGCTCCACCATTGACTTCTGTGGAACAGTGGTCAGGACGTCTGTCAGCAGAGAGTCAGCTTGTGCCTCTGGATTCACAAAGAAGCCTTCCCCTGTTAGCGCATCTGCATGTGGAAGGTTGTGTTTGCCTGGCTGATATGCTCGTGACAGAATGCTATTGAGCATTGATTCACACACAGTGTTTTCTTTTGCTTTGATTCTATAGGAATCTGGAAAGGCGGTGCCATGAATGGTGACGCTCGGGCTGCCGTGGTGACCTCACCGCCCCCAACCACAGCCCCCCACAAGGAGAGGTACTTCGACAGAGTGGATGAGAACAACCCAGAGTACTTGCGGGAGAGGAACATGGCACCTGACCTTCGCCAGGATTTCAATATGATGGAGCAGAAGAAGCGGGTGTCCATGATTCTGCAGAGTCCTGTAAGAGAAGCACATCTGGGACAAACGTGGGCTCCCTGCTTCTGACGTCTCATTCTCTGTGCTCTGTCGTATGAGTGGCGGCACCAGTTGATCTTCACACAGGAAATGGGCACCTTGTGTGCATGCAGTGTTTGTTGGAAGAACTGAGTTTGACTTATGTTGTCAGGCAGGCAGAGCTCTTCCGTGTCATAAAGTCAAGGAGGTGTTGGGTTCTCCTTTTGATTGTTGTGCTCCGGGGCCCTTTACTTACTAGAACACCTCAAAAATTACCGTTTCCTCTAGGGTGCACCCAAAAATCAGAAATTTGAAGTATTTTGAACATCATGCCAATCAGAAGATTTTGGATTTCAGAGCATTTCAGATTTTTGGATTGGGAATGCATAACCAGTAAAGTCTGTGCAGAATATTTCAAGTTCTGCAAAACTCCCAGATCTGAATCCTTATGATCTCCAGCATTTCAGATAATGGCCCCTCAGCCTGGACCTAGCTGGGTCCCGGGCACAGAGTAGGCTAATAGCGTGAGATTCTCCATTGCCAGCATTCGAGCCTGTCACAGCCACTTGAGTGTGGGTGGGCTGCATCTGCAGGGAATGAGGACTGTTGTCACGCTGGTCTTGTGTTGGTGCTGCTGCCCTGGTGTGTGTGTGTGTTTTCTGTGTAAATGTGCTCTTGCTTTATCCTCTCAGTATTTTGGGGAAACACTAATGGTGTCTTATCTGCTATGAGGACATATGGGTTAGAACTAAGGATTCAGCAATAAATAAGATGTACAAGGCCTGTAATGAATAGCTTTGGTTGAGTTGTTATTCAAGTATGACTTACATATGATCCAGGTACTCTGATCTTATATATATAACTTGAAAAGGTTTTTCTTCTTCTTTTTTTTTTTTCCATGTTGAGGATCAAATCCAGGGCCTTGTATGTGCTACCAGTGAACTATATACTCACCCTTTTATTTAACTCCCATTTTTAATCTGAGACAAAGCCTAACTAAGTTGCCCAGGCTAACCTTGAACTTGTGATCCTCCTGCCTCAGCCTCCTGAGTAACTGGGATTAGAGGTATATGCCACCATGCCTGGTCCCTAATGAGTTTTGACTGACGGTGGAGCATGTGTGTACTCACTCAGATCAGGCCTCAGACTTGACTTTCTGGCTGAAGAAGGTAAACAAGAAGAGCAAACAGAAGTGCAGTGCTGAAAGCAGCAGGATGCTTAGGCTGAGTAGAACTGTGGCCTCTCTGGGAAGGAAGATTGAACCCCAGCCTGTCAGGAAGGAGCTGGCCACACAGGGATCCAGAGGAGGAGCTTCCCAGGCCAGGGGGTCAGAGAGCAGAGTATGAGCTGCTGGGCCTGAGGCACCGCCGCAGCCTGCGCCAGGTCTCTTGCCTTGTGCCTGATGGCAGGTGTGGTCTCAGCGCTCCTTGCTGTGGTGTGGAGGTGCCCGGCTGACCTCGAGTGTGGGTGCAGTGCATGTGTGGCTGTGTGCTTCCTCCCGTGAGGGTAGACTCAGGCTGTCCGCGGCAGTGTCCTGCAGGTCCTTTTCAGCCCCAGACTAGAAACCAGTTCAGTGTGAGACGGGCAAGGCCTCAAGTACTGGTGGTTGGATGCGGATGCTCACCAGCGGTTCATGGTTTCATATTCTGTGTCATGTATCTTGGCACATACTTCTTTATAGAACATGTGAAAATTTATATTAATATAGCTTGGGAAAACTATAAAATATCTATCATTATCTATTAATATCTGTTATTATAACAGTGACTTTGTATTATGATCACCACCAATCCAGTGGGACCTTTGTGACTAAACCAGGATTGATAAAGAATGTATATTTGGTACACAGATACATTTCCAAAGTATTTTGGAGAAAATACTGGAAATTGCCAAATGGCATCAGAAATTACTAATGGTTTTGTCACTAAGATGATTATAATTAACATTTCAACGTGTTTTACATTTCCTGTTTATGTATTTACTCTTTGTTTTTGTTTTTGGTACCGGGGGTCGAACTCACGACTGTGTGCCTGCAAGGCAGGTGCTTATGCCGCTGAGCTAAATCCCCAACCCTATGTATTTACTCTTACAAAAACTATTTATAGTGTTTTATGACCCTTCAGAAATCTATCAAGAGCGGTTTTTATGGCATTTAATTTTTTCTAGCTTTTCAGGTTGAGTGCATGCACAGGATTCCCCAGGTCCACATCAGTCCTCTGTTGTTTGAGATGCAGGCTGTTTTCCTCTTTGGTCAGTAATGCTGAAATGGATGTTCCTATGAGTATATTGTTGAGCACATTCCTCCTGATTATTTCCTTAAAATGTATTCCTAAGAATAGACTTTCAATTCAAACTTTAAAACTTTTATTTTTACTACATAGCTTACCAGAAAAGAATGAGTCAATTTATATTTCCAGTTGTAATGGATGACCAGATCTATTTGCTGTTTCAGCATAAAATAAAAACAAAAAATTGGTTTACGTGATAGCTACCCCGACCCCAACCGGAGAGAAATGGCAGTACACTGTTTTGATGTGTATTGTATTAGGCTTTCTGTGAAGAATTGGAATCAATGATACAAGAGCAGTTCAAGAAGGGGAAGAACCCTACAGGCCTGTTGGCGTTACAGCAGATTGCAGATTTCATGACGGCGAACGTGCCCAACGTCTACCCGGCTGCTCCGCAGGGAGGGATGGCGGCCTTAAACATGAGTGAGTAGCCTTTGATTTTTCACCCGGGCCAGGGAGAGCTTTCTGCTCTGAAGTGTCCGGACTTGTGGCTGTGCAGTATGTGGTGCTGAGTGTTTTGAAAATAACTGTGCTTTAGTCAGTCTTGCAGCAAAGTAGGCTGTAACCCTGAAGCATCCTGAATGTTGAGGGACCCTGTTCTAGCAAACCAGTGAGATTCTGTTGTTTCTGAGGCACAGGAATTTGTATGGTTTCTGAGGCCCTTTGTGAGTTAGAATAACTAATCAGAAACACTGCTTATGTGTAGAACATCAGTTTGGCTGAATCGTGTCAGTCATGACAATACTTCTTACTTACCAACATTTCTTACCTACTTTTCCTTATGTCTGCTTGCACACTGAGGAGAGGCAGACAAATTCCTGAAGTAGCCAGCAGAGAGAGGCCAGAGGTGGGGATATAAGCAGAGGCCAGTTGGCTGTTAGTGCTCTGCCTTGGTTAGTGACTACATGACATTATTATCACAGGACAGTGCAGGGTGCATCCGACCCTGTAAGGTGTCCTGCTCAGATCTGACTGAGCACCATGGGCTCTGGCTTCTGTGGGTTCACTGGGTGTCTGCCCTGTGAACTGTGGTTTGCTTAGAAGTTGATTGACATGTACCAGGTATGATATAATTTTATATCTTCTTTTTTTAAATTTATTTTTAAAAAAATTTTATATCTTCTTAAAGGCCTATCTTTTGCTTTAATAAAAAAACTTTAACTTTTCATTTCTAATGTATATGTTTAATATTATACATTTCCTTCTAAGCATACCTTACCACATCCCACAAATTTGACTACTTTTTTTGTTACTTATTTCTAACTTAATGTTGGAGAGTACAGTCTTTCAGTTTTTGAGACTTTATAAAGTCTGGCGTAGAAGATCTATATCTCAGATCTGTGATTACTTGATTTATATCTGGTGAGAGTTATCAGTGTCTGAGTTCTGCTTTCTTCATTTCAGGTCTTGGTATGGTGACCCCTGTGAACGACCTCAGAGGTTCTGACTCCATCGCATATGACAAAGGGGAGAAGCTGCTGCGGTGTAAGCTGGCTGCCTTCTATAGGCTGGCCGACCTCTTTGGGTGGTCTCAGCTCATCTACAACCACATCACGGTGAGAACACAGGGCCAACCCCTGGGCAGTGCAAGGGGTGGTCTGGTCCGTGTCTGAATCCCTGCAGGGGAGGGAGGCAGGGGACCTCAGGAAGTCTTGCCGAGTTCAGGTCAAAAGTCACAAGGATGGTCGTGCTTTAAAGTTTCTTTGTTGCACGCTAACCTATTAATTGAGTATTTACCAAGTTACAGGCAGTTCTTAAAATTCTTTTTATGCTTGAAATCCCAGAAATGAACCACTTATTTCCCAACTCTGACCAAAGTCTTATCTCTCACACTTGTTCCTTCAGCTACTTCAGGTTTTTAAAACCATTTTCAATATTATGGGTCCCTCTTATTTCTTCAGTTCATCCATAGTACATATTCCTGGGTGCCCACTGTCGTGCCAAGCTTTGCTATTAACTGGCGTTGCGCCTGGAGGTGGTGCTGCTTGCATCTGAGCGCCCTGCTGCAGACCTTGCAGCGGAGCTCCTGGCTCTCTTCTTCAGCTGATAACCCATCTCAGCAGCCAGGGACCATCATTCATACAAACTCAGCAGTTTGGAAGGCTTCTTTGTGCTTTTTAAAACTCCTGACTGCCTACCTCCTCTGCAAATGACCTCGTTGTGTCACAGGAAAAATGAGGACCCCTGACCTTGTGGCCATTCTGTAGTCCTCATGACCTGATACAGGCACTTGTTCTGGGTGGGCTTATTCTTTTTTTGTTTTGTTCTTTTCTTTTTTTGGTACTGGGGGTTGAACTCATGACCTCATGCTTGCCACATAGGCACTTAGCAGGCATTTAGGCCACTGAGCTAAATCCCCAGCCCAGGCTTGTTCTTTAGTTTGGAATTACATTGTCTCCTGCCTGCTTATATTCCTAAGACATTGGCAGCCTGAGCCAATTCCCCTTTCCCTTGTTGAGATAGCTTTGTTCTTTGAACTATTTATTTATTTATTTATTTATTTATTTATTTATTTGAGTCAGAGTCTTTGTGTGTAGTTCAGGCTGGCCTTGAATTCACTATGTAGCCCAGGCTGGCCTTGAGCTCACATAAGTCCTCCTGCCTCAGCCTCCCAAGTGCTAGAAGTACAGCTGTGCACCACAATGCCTGGCTTCTTTCTTTGGTTTTTGAGCTTGTTTTAGTTTTCTGCTTTTTTCATTTTGTTTTTTGGATATTTTAAATCATAATAACGCCTGCTCAGTGTATTAGGCATACTTTATACAGATGTCTTGAGAGACAGTCATGACCCTGCCCATCTTCTGTCTCTGTTGAGGTGGCCAGTGTGATGGCCACTGAGACTGTTGTAGCTTTTCCTCTGTACTCACTACATGTGGTGCTTGTCAGCTGCCCTGACTCACAGCATTGTGAAACCTTCCAAGAGGTGGTCTGGAGCCACCCTTATGACCGGATGCTGTGCTCCTGGGACTTAGCATTGTGCTCTGCCAGTGCATGGAGTTGTATGTTCTTTGCATTGCTTCTAGAGCAGACCTCTCAAAATGCAGGCTGACTGGGTCAGTTGGGCCTAAGATGTAGTGCCCTCTCATGCTGTGCAGACTGTTTCCTGGTCTGGTCCCCGCCGGGGGACTTCCTGCCTTCTGCACATTTCTTGTCACTGTGCTTCCTGTGGGGCATGGAGCAGTGTGCCCCTGGTGAGGCCCATTGGCGTCAGAGCCCCTGCTGACTGAGTTGCAAGTTGAGACAGGAACTGGCCAGGGCCTTCTGACGCAGGGCCAGTGAGCCTGTTAGCCCAGCCAGGCATGGCTGCCTTCCTGGCCTCTCTGCTGATTGCATTGGACAGGGTGCTGTACTGGAGATTTCATACTAAATAGTAGCCAAGAATGGGTTCGTGAAAATGGCACAGCTGTGAGAAGTGTAATCCATAACTATAGCAGCAGCTTCACTTTCTTTGGCGGTTTTAGACTGCCGTTTACCTCCAGTTCCATTGTGCGTGGCAGCTGAGTGAGTTTGATTCACTTTAATGCAGGTCATCCTGCCCTTGTTTGAAAGAGGGTCATAGAGATTTTCTGCTAAAGCGATTTAAAATGCTGACAGGTGTTAGGGGACGGGATAAGATTGCTGAGTTAGATCTTTGAGATTGCATTGGATTTAGAGAAACCTGTGCTGGGAGGAGGGCAGGCCAGGCTGGGCCAGCTGGCAGTTGGGGCAGGGTGTCCTTGCTCAGTGGCCTTAGCTGGAAGCTGTGCTTTCTGTCCCGGTGTGGGTGGAAAGCTGTGAAGGTAAGCACTGCAGAACATGGTAGCTGCTTGGTTCAGTTCTATTCTGGATTCCAGGGAATGCGAACTCTGAGGTGACCATCTGGAGGCCCCCAGTCTTTGCTTGGGGACATGATATTGGTCCCTGGGGGCAGAGTGAGGCTGCTGATGTCTGCTATAAGAAGGTTGGACTGATTGCCTGAAGTCTTTGTACAAACAGTGAATGCCACTGACTCTGAACCCAGTAGTAGTGTATTCCAATTTAATGTGTAGCACATCTTTTAGGTCTATCCTGAAGTCTTTATAAAAACTGGATAAAGATCAAAACTAGATTGTAGGCATAAACTCTGGGGAGGCTGACTGAGGAGGATTGCTGAGTTTGAGGCCAGCCTGGGCTTCACGGTGGAGACCATGTCTCAAAAAACCAAATAGACAAAAATAGTAACAATGAAAACCAAAGCCAAGAACTAGAGTGAATTTATGTATTTATTTACTTTGGTGGGCAGGACTCCTTTTTTTTTAAAAAATGTTTGACTGCTGTGTTCCTGGCATCTAATATCTGTTTGGCAGGTGCCAAATCTGCTGAACAAATTCTGGAGGAAGAAATACTCTGCTAGGAGCAGTGATGTGGTGCTGTATAGAGACTTTTGTTTTGTTTTATTTGTTTATTTAATTTTGAAGGGGATAAAACAGAACAATAAAATAGAACAAAACAGTGAGAACAATACTGAATTTCACAAACAAGCCAGAGGAAAAGTCCCCCATAGTTGCTATATTGCATATTGTTATCCTCCAAACAGGCTTAGACTACAGGGCCCCAGGCCTGCAGTCAGTCAATCAGTACAAGCATTAAGTTGTTTTGTACCTCAGTTGCTATCATCCCAGCCTGGGTTCCTCCAAATCAGCCAGTTGCCTACATGATGTGTGTGTGTGTGTGTGTGTGTGTGTGTGTGTGTGTGTGTGTGTGTGTTGGGGGGTGGGTTCTTCTTGTCTCCCAGCCCACGGCAACTGCTGGCTGGTGGGAAGGGCAGGCTGACTTCCTCTGTATAGAGTTTTTTTTTTTGTCTTTTTGAGACAGGGTCTCACTGTGCAGTGCAGGCTCGTCTTGAGCTCACTTTGTAGCCCAGGCTTGTCTCGAACTTTCAACGATCCTCTTGCCTTAGCCTCCTCAGTGCTGGAATTATAAACGTGTGCCACCACGCCCACACTCAGCTTTGTGTGGAGACTTAAAAGAATGAAGCAAATGGCAATTAACCATCCTCTCAGAGTGCTACTGTTGAACTGCTTTTGTTTTCTCTAAAGTCTTTTTTATTTTCTTTTTTTTAAATTTTGAGATAGGATCACACTAAGTTACCCAGTGGCTTCAAACTTGTGATCATCCTGCCTCAGCCTCCCAAGTAGAAAGAAGCATAGGCATGTACCACCACACTTGGCCTCTGTAAAATCAGTTTTCATAAATGTGACTGAGGTGGGTTCATGAACAACAATATAGGAATCCAAGCAGCCAAACTGATAAATGTGGAATCTAATTAACTGAGCTCAGGACCACTCATATACAGATCTTCCTGGTTCAGGATCCAAACAAGTGGCCCCAAGCTGGAAAGTTACAGAATTGTTAAAAGAGAGAATCACAAAAGACATCCTATTGGAAACCATTTAGCTGGAATCTTTCATTAATTTTCAGTTGACACCTGTATCCTGCTTCTTTGAGCAGGTTTTAATTTTTCTCCTGTGGCTACAGCTCATTCTGCTTTTCTCATGGGACTTATACCGTGAGTAATTTTCCATTTTCCTGGGTCAAATACAGGGCACAGGTTAAATGTGCAGGGCTCAAGATGGCATAAGTTATGCCAAACTACAACAGTGACCAAGAAGCACTTTATGTGTTTTGTAAGTAAAATTATTATTTAATATAAAAACAGAAAGCTTTCAGTACCTCTTAGTTCTGTAATAGTCACTGTTCATAAAAGTACCCCTGCACACCTCACCTGTAAGTGTGAATCCTGAAGGAAATGCAGGTGATTTCAGAGGCACTCGGGGACTCATTCAGTTGTTTTCCCCACAGACCAGAGTGAACTCCGAGCAGGAGCACTTCCTCATCGTTCCTTTTGGGCTTCTCTACAGTGAAGTGACCGCATCCAGCTTGGTAAGGTGTTTTCCAGGGTCCAGGAGGGGCAGGAACGCACAGTGCCGGTTGTCCGCTAGGGAAGAGGTTGAAGAACTCTGACACCTGAGCGTGGGTTACATAGTTTCCAGCCTGGGTGACTTGAGGTCCTCTTGATATCTTCAACTGTGGTTTATTTCAGGTTAAAATAAACCTGCAAGGTGATGTAGTGGACCGTGGAAGTACTAACCTGGGAGTCAATCAAGCTGGCTTCACGCTGCACTCTGCCATCTATGCCGCCCGGCCGGATGTCAAGTGCATCGTGCACATCCACACCCCCGCTGGGGCCGCGGTGAGTGCACTCGCTCAGCAGAGCCTTCGGCTCATCATGGCCGGGCAGTCAGCCTAACTTTGTTGGGCTAAAAACCTGTTTCCCATTAAGTTTTCCTTTGTGGTGCTGAGGTTTGAATGCACTAGGCAAGTGCTGGACCACAGAACGATACCCCTAACCCCTAGTATGACTTCTTTAACATGTTTTTTTCCTTTTAAGGGGTCCATTTGATATCTATAATTTTGAGACTTTTTTTTTTTTTTAATTGGTTCTGGGGATTGAATTCACAACCGCGCGTGCGCCGCTGAGCTAAATCCCTAGCCCCAGTATCTATAATTTTGAAAAACCAATGAGTCTGAGGATTGTGGTGGGGTGAGGTTTGATTGTGTTGAAAACTGGGAGAATACAAAGTGACAACAGTAAACACGATTCCTCTTGGGGAAGCAGCATGGGCAAAGGAGAGGAAGCCACAGTGGGGTGGTGTCAGGTCTTGGGCGTGGTTAGCAGCTGGTGGGGTGGTGGAAAGGGGCTGGGCTGAGGGGGAAGGGGAGGTCTGGATTGCTGCTGCCCTAGAGCCAGGGTCCTGTCCAGCCTAGTCATGGCGCACAAGTAAGAAGAGGCCCTGGCTTCCATGTGCGGGGTCCACATGGGCCACTCGCTTGGGCTGATCCCTCCTCACATGAATGAGTCTTAAAAAGCCCCAGGCGTCTCGTGGTGAACACGCATGTTCCAGGTGTCTGAGCAGAGCTGTGTGGAGGTGAAATACTGCTTTTATTTTATTTTATTTTATCATTTTATTTTTTGTGCATGGGGTTCACTATGCAGTTCAGGCTGGCCTTGAGCTCACTTTGTAGCCCAGGCTGGTCTCAAACTTGCAGTGGTCCTGGCTCAGCCTCCCAAGTGCTGGGATTCCAGGTGTGCACCACCATGCCTGACTGAGGTGAAATACTTTAGAGCTGTGTTTTTTGCACTTGGCGGACTTTTCGGCTCATTGTAAAACAGATAACTTTATTGGCTCAGAAGTACTATATCTTAATCTGTCTTAATATTTTAATGTCAAGCATATTGGATTCTATAGATGAGTATTAGCTCATGTTCATTTTACTTTGAACGTATGGTTCTTGAAGTCAGCGTTAGAGTTTTGTTAGACACATCATTCTTGGGATGATGTACTTTTATTTTCTAAAAGAATAACCATTACTTCAACCACTAAAAATGCCCATAATTTTAAAGAACCTTTTGGGCACTTTTAACGATATAGTTACATACAGATGACAGGAAATTTTTATTTTTTATGGCACTGGGGATGAACCTCAGACTACTGCACTGAACTACATACCCAGACTCCCCCCCATTTTTTATTGGTACCGGGGATCAAACTCACAGCTGAGTGCTTGCAAGGCAGGCACTTATGCCGCTGAACTAAATCCCCAGCCCTCATCTCCCCTGTTTAAAATTACTTTTTTTTCCTTTTTGGTACTGGGGATCTAATTGATGACCTCGCGCTTGCCAGGCAGGCCCTAATGCCGCTGAGCTAAATCCCCAACTTCTAAAATTACTTTCTGATAATAATAACTAACAGTCACCAATTTGCTCAGGGTAGACTTGAACTTGTGATCCTCCTGCTTTAGCCTCCCAGAAGAATCACAGGCATGTGCCACCATGCCCAGCTCCATGTAATGCGTTTTGAAAGCTATCAGGGCTGATCTTATGGTTCAGTGGTAGCCGCTTGTCCAGCATGCCTGAGACCCTGGGGAGTGAATATCAAAATAACTTTGATATTAGGAGATTAGGAATCTCTCTTCATAAGGAGATTCCTCAAATGAAGCTAACACCCTGAAAGGAGTTACATGCAGTGTTGCCTTTTTAGAGAAACTTTTCTATGTGGAATGATGACTGTCCATCTTTGAGTCTTTGTAGGCTGTTGGTCTAGAGTCCTCACACTGCTCACTCTCTACAAGACTTCAAAATCAGCATCTTCAAAGGAGAGTGTTGGAGGATTTCAGGAAACTTGAAAGGCTATGGCCTCTTCAGAGGTTTTTTTTCTCATCTGAGGCTATAGAGAGAAGTTATAACTGTCCTGAACTTTTATACATTTGGTTTGAAGTGATTTTCAGGCATTTCACTTTTACCTGTCCTTTAAGGTGGGAAGTGCACAGACCCTTGCAGCACTGGGAACATCTTAGGGACCCATCGAGGCTTCCTGTGTTAGATGTGTGCTCCAGGGCCCAGGGTCCTTGTAGTGTTTGTGACCAGCAGGAAGCCTAAGGCCAGGGCTTTCTCCGAGGCACTTCTGGCTGTCCGTACCGAGCCCTAGAGTGCAGATTATATAAAGTTCACGGTTTCATTTATTTCAAGAAGGGAGCAAAGTGAAACTCTCCTGTTTTGTGTTTCTGTGTTGAAAACACTTGCCTGTCCTGGGTCACAGTTTAATGCTGGCTTTTCCTTCCTCCCTGGTGACTGCTGGTCCCTAGGTGTCCGCTATGAAGTGCGGTCTCCTGCCCATCTCTCCAGAGGCGCTCTCCCTTGGAGAGGTGGCGTACCACGACTATCATGGTATTCTGGTCGATGAGGAGGAAAAGGTGTTGATCCAGAAGAACCTGGGGCCTAAGAGCAAGGTCAGCTGGGGTCTCTTTTGGGCTTGCAGTTGGGGTGGAGGCGCCCAGGAATCCAGGTCTGCTTGCTGGCTCCACAGAGCACCCTACTTCCCTGCAGGTGCTCATTCTGCGGAACCATGGGCTCGTGTCAGTTGGAGAGAGTGTGGAGGAGGCCTTCTACTATATCCATAACCTGGTGGTGGCCTGTGAGATCCAGGTAGGCAATGGCCACTCCTTTAGGCCCACAGTTGACGAGGCTATCCCAGGCCCTACAGATTCTTGCGGGAATGAGCTCATTCGAGGGCTTCCTGCTGGAGCTGAGTGCGTGAGTTTGGGGTCACCAGGGCAAATGCCGTTCCACCAACTTAAGTCACAAGAGATTGCTGGGCTTTTCATTTCTAATTTTTTTCTTTTCTAAATAATAAAAATGATTAACACTTTTAGAGTACAAATGTGCCCCAGGCCCTGTATCAGGTGCCTTGTGGATGTCACATGTGTGTTATTTTGTTTGACCCTCCTCACATTCCTTCTGGAAAAGCAAGAGCAGAAGTAGAGATGGTTCCTGCGTGCTCCTGCTGGGCCCTGACCCTAGCTTATGTCTGGGGCCATGAGATTCCCAGACCTGGGGCCTGGAAGGTGCATTGGTTTCCCATTCTGTACCAAGCGTGAGTCGCCAGTATGTTTGACATGCTGAGGAAAAATTCTGAAAATGACCTTCTGCTCAGTGCTTTCACCATTTGCCCTACATTTTGATTGCCATGCTGTAATGACTTGCTCTCTGTTGAGACCTAGCTTTCTGTCCAAGTGTCCCCAGTCATCTGACGCTCTACATCTCTCTGTGGAACTCAAGTCATTGTGTTTCTTTGTCTTGGAAAAGGTGCGCACTCTGGCCAGCTCAGGAGGACCAGACAACTTAGTTTTGCTGGACCCCAGGAAGTACAAAGCCAAATCCTGTTCTCCTGGACCCCCAGTGGGGGAAGGCAGTGGGTCTCCTCCCAAGTGGCAGATTGGGGAGCAGGAATTTGAAGCCCTCATGCGGATGTTGGATAATCTGGTAAGAATGGTGCCTCTAGCTGGTGGCAAAACTTTTGTTGTGAAGACACAGATGTTGCCTTCACAGCAAGTGAAATGGTCATTGTCATGCCTGTCTGGATGATTTCATCCTCAAAAATCATCACAACACATTTAAAATTTTTGTATTAGTATGTGTGTGCAGTGTGTAATGATTGCATTCGTCATAGGGCCTGGGTACATGTAAAGATTTTTACTTTCTAGACTAAATCATGATAAAATACAGAGATGGAGGTTTCGTACATGATCCTGTTTTTTTCAGGGTAACTGGACATTTGGGCTCGCTTGCAAGGCAGGCGCTTATGCTGCTGAGCTAAATCCCTGGCCTTTCACCATGTTTTTAATTATAAGGCTGAGAGGGTTTGGAGCTCTTAGTATTCCCTCTAGTCTCGGTGTGGTGGCGTTTGCAGAAGGGAGTGTGCGCTGTGGGTGTCAGCTGATGTCTGGGGCTGGGGCTTTGTCCTGCAGACACAGAGCCAGCTCGGAGCCTGCTCCCAGCGAGTGGAGAGTTGAGTTAGTAAGAACTGTGTTTCTGGAGTGGGCCTCCTTATGGCTGAGTCATTCTCTATTTTACCCCTCAACAAAGCATGCTCACAGTGGGAAATTCCCATTAATAACACTTTTCTGCTGTTCTGAGGAAAGCTTTGGAAACTAAATAGAAAATGGTTCCTCAGTGATGATCACCTCTTTTGTGTATGTGGAGTGACCCCCCAAAAGGAGCAGAACCCAGAAGGGAGAAGACAGTGTTTCTTTCTTTTTGTGGGGGTTGTTTCCTATTTTGAGAGTCTCACACTGCCCAAGCTGACCTTGGACTCCTGGGCTTGGGCAGTCCTTCAGCCTCAGTCTCCCCAGGAGCTGCGCTCCAGTCGTGCCCCGTGTTGGCAGCAGGGTGACTGTGCATATCCCCGTAGCCATCTCCTGTGGAGCCCAGGTCCTCTCCCCACAGGTTGTGCAGTGCTGTGAGTGACGGTGAGGTCTGTGTCTCTTGGGTCATTTGACCAACACCTGTCTGAAAGCCACTGTCACCACTCAGCACCACTCCCTTTATTACTTGCCAGGTTCTATGGGTCAGGAGTCCCAGGGACAGCCAGATGGACTCAGGGATGCCAGAGCTGCAGTGGGGTGTGGTGTGGGGGTGTAGATGTGGCGAACAGCTGGCTGCTTTCTTGTCAGAAGACTCCACTGCAGGAGCACTGATTTGTGGGGGCCCAGTTATCTACAGGGCAGCATTGGTGACAGCTTGCTTCAGACTTGCAAGACAGTGCTTGGCTTTAGAGTAGTACTGCCCTTTGCCACCTGTGAGTTCTGCCAGTTAGAAGCATTAGAGGTTGCTTCTGGTTTGCTTCATCAGGAGGGTACAGCTGTCCATTTTATACTTGTCAGAACCTGTCTTCCAGGTGGGGCACAAAGGGACACACCTACAATCCTAGCGTTCAGGGAGGCTGAGGCTGGGATTACAGGTTCTGGGCCCACCTGAGCAACCTGTTGAGTTAGCAAGACTTTAAAAAAAATGTAGCAAGAGGCCTAGGGATTTAACTCAGTGCAGAGGTCAAGAGTTCAATCCCCAGTTCACTAAAAAATGATAAAACCGGAAGTGGTGGCATAGTCCTGTGATCCCAGCACTTGTGAGGCTGAGGTAAGAGAGTCACTGTGAGTTCCAGGCAAGTCTGAACTGTATGCCAAGACTGTCTCAAAAAACCAGAAAAATAAAAACAGCAACAATAATGAAAAATTGCCTGGGGTGCATCCTGAGTTGGGTTGCTGGGACCACAAGCACACTGCAGTGTGTCTGTCAGCCATGAGCTCAGGTTGGCATCGTGAGGTTCTCTGTTCTGTGTCCACTTGCAGTCCCTGAAGTGAATCTGCTTGCTCTCTGGAGTACTGACCACCCTTCCCTGTCTCTGTCCCTGTCCCTGTCCCTGTCCCTGTCCCTGTCTCCTAGGGCTACAGAACTGGTTACCCTTACCGATACCCTGCTCTGAGAGAGAAATCTAAAAAGTACAGCGATGTGGAGGCTCCTGCTAGTGTCACGGGCTACTCCTTCACCAGTGACGGTGACTCAGGCACTTGCTCCCCTCTCAGACACAGTTTTCAGAAGCAGCAGCGGGAGAAGACAAGGTGGCTGAACTCTGGCCGGGCCGAGGAAGCTTCCGAGGAAGGGCAGAACGGAAGCAGCCCCAAGTCGAAGACTAAGGTGTGGACGAACATTACACACGATCACGTGAAACCCTTGCTGCAGTCTCTCTCGTCCGGTGTCTGCGTGCCAAGCTGTATTACCAACTGCTTGGTCTGTGCCTCCTTACTGTTCATAGTTAGATGACATAGAGCGAGTCGGGCAGCTGGGGCTTCGGAGGCTTTGGGACGGCTCTGCTGGCCAGATCTTCCAGCCTCTTCTCACTAACTCACTTTTCTCTGAGCCCAAGTCCACTTTACGCCTTTGCCAAAATCTGACTAATGCTGTCCCCGTGAAACTGCTTAAGATGTAACATCCCTCCTGCTCACTCCACCAGTCTGTCTTGACGCATTGCAAAAGTGCTCCCTGACTCCCACACGTTAATCCAGAAGCAGAATCTCGGTCCAAGTCGGGTCTGAGTGCTCTTGGTGTCTCACGTGCGGGCAGGTTGCTCAGTCACAGATCTGATCCTGAGTGTCACCAGCTCCAGTGGCATTGCTCCCCTCTTGTTGCTAATGTTGTCTTAAGCAGTTTTCCCTCTCAGTGCCCCAGCCTGCTCTCCAGTGGCTCTGTCCTCTCGATGTTGCTCCCTGCCCATCCCAAAGCCTCCGAACGCTCTTGCCAGCTGCCCTCTGCATGGACTGTTGCATGTGAGTAGACGGCCGTGGAGGCAAGTCTTCGGCCCATCTGGGTGCAGCATGGCCCAAGTGCAGTGGAGGCCATGAGCAGACCTGCCCATGCCCGCACCGCTCGGCTCGGTGGCCACAGAGGACAGTTCACTACAGTTCCACAGGTGGGGCTCCCTGGGAGCTCAGCTGCCTGGTGTTCTCCAGCAGTGGCCCAGTAGACCGCAAGCCTTCTCCTTGTAACAGTGCCTTTATTTTGTAGATTTAAAAAAAAAAAAAAAAAAAGCAAAAGGTTTATCTTCTTCAGGTGGCTCTGGTGCTTCCTAGTCCACAGTGCTGAGGAGCCCTGTGCCCCTATGTGATGTCAGAGTGAAGGGGTGCAACTCTGCTTTCCCACCTCTCCCTTTTTTCATTTGTTTTACCTGTCGAAAGGAGAGGAGCAGACCAGCCCTGGTCTGGGGCTGCCCGTGTCCTGCACCTTGTCTGACGCACCTTTCCGGGTACACGCAGTGCAGCACTGAGCTCTGTAACTTAGCCTGGCAGAGGCTCAGCAGCTTTAGGCGAGGGGTCCGTGTGTGCCCCACAAGGGCTTTGTTCTGCATCTCTATCTGTCTCTTAATGTTCTGGAGTAACTCAGGGTCCGTGCAGTGCTCCCAGGTTGGTATATTTTCATTTCTACTGATTCTTGTTCATTTTTAAAGTGTGTACCTATTCTGAGGTGGCTGTTTTCATGTTTGACTGAGTTATTTTTGTAAAACGCTGGAGTTGTTTTTCTGAGAAGATGGCCATCAGTGAGTACCCGCAGCTCCATGCCCATCCCCACTCCCCATGGGGCTCAGCATCTGACAGTCGCGTTGCTTCCTGGAAAGCCACATGGCTGATGGCGCTCTGCTGCCTCTGGAAGGTCCTTTGGGAGACGGAGAACCTTTGCTCCCTATGATGGCTCGTTTTAATCTTCAGTGCCTACTCATGCCTAAAGATGAAAATTTGACTAAAAATCTCAGTTTCGATTGGAGATCCAAAAACATCCTTCTGTGTAGAAGGCTCAGTGTGCTGAGGATACGCACTGATACTAAAACAGCCTTTAAGGCCTCCTGCAGTGCTTGGGTGGGAGGTTGGGGTACTTTGGAACACTGAAAGCATCCGTTATATAAAATACTTGACATCACCAAACTCTTTGGCCAGGTAGCTGCTGTCTGAGTGTGAATGCAGTAAGTTTTGGGGTCGGAGCGTTATGCAAGCCGTGCATTCTGATGCCCTCATTCACTTCAGTGTGAAACTTTGGTGATGCCCACTCTCGCCCACAGTCCCAACACCCTGCCCGGGCAGTATCATCACATTGCTTCCCATGATCCTGTCATCTCACGCTTCCAGTTGGCTTTGGTGTTGGGTGACTCTCAGGGCGGTGAACCAATGGTCTCTGAAGGGCTCCTTGGCTGGCCAGAGGGTGACAGAGCTGGGCTCTGTTGTCAGCCCACAGTGTGCCCTGGATTTCCACATGGCTGTCAAGGTGGCCTTTTCCCATCAGCAATGACTCTGACGCCTGCCATTCACTGGTTTTCACTTGGTCACATCCCATTCCCATGGCGACTGTGCCGAGTGACCGAGGACACGTGCTCATTGGTTCAGTCCTCTCTGTGATGTTCTGTGCATGACCAGATGTGAGATTGGTTGGATAAAGTGGATGCTATGGTGTCGCCTATCACTGTCGTGATTCTGACTTTTCAACTTGTTCTTGAAATTACAGTGGACTAAGGAGGATGGACATAGAACTTCCACCTCTGCCGTCCCTAACTTGTTTGTTCCATTGAACACTAACCCCAAAGAGGTCCAGGAGATGAGGAACAAGGTACGTTCTGTTGTCTGTGCAGTGGGGGCTTGGCTGTGGGCTGGAAGGGGTGCTGGCTTCTGGCAGAGGTGTTAAAGCCATCTCTTCACACTGCTGCTGCTGTCCCCATGTGTGTGAAGTGTGACTATGGACACGTGGGCTCCTGGCTTGGCCTCATACCTGCCTGGTTGCAGGTCTGATCCTAGTGAGAGCAGATTATGCTGCTCTGCTTTTGGGGTTCACATAGAGCTGTGACGGGCTTTCAAGTGGTGGGACAGAGTGCCATGCATGTTTATGGTGTCCCTGCAGATGGGCACATAGTGAGAATTTCCCCCAGGGGGGCCCAGCACGGGGCTTGGGCCCTGCCTGCTGAGCAGGGTGCCAGTGCCGTTGGGCAGGCTGCTGTGCCTTCCCTGGCTGTGCAGGGGCTCAGGGACACAGCAGTGCGGCTTCCTGTACTGTTGATGTGTGTCTCCTCTTCCCTTCCTCAGATCCGAGAGCAGAACTTGCAGGACATTAAGACGGCCGGCCCCCAGTCCCAGGTTTTGTGTGGTGTAGTGATGGACAGGAGCCTCGTCCAGGTGAGCGCTCAGAAGGTCTCTGGCATTAGTGGGTGCTAACTAACCATCCGCTCCAGAGTTGTTCTCACTTGGGTGAGCATGGCTTTGTGAGGTGAGTATTCTAGGCAACTGGTTACCATTGTTAAGAATCTTTGTGACAGCCCAGCCACTTCGCTGGAGTCCTAGCCAAGCGGAGCATGCAGAGGACTGCACCCATGCCCAGCCCTGCTCCTGGTAGTGAGTGCATGCATCCCCGTGGGGCACACGCTGCCAGCTTTGGGGCGGGTACATGGTGTTGCCAGGGTGCCAGGGAAGTGCTGGGAGAGTGGGTCTGGTGGACCACCATACTCATGTCTGCAACAAATGCTGCTTGGGTTGTCGGGGTGGGCGCCTGTTAACATGGCCTGCGTTTACACGCATTTCTGCAAAGGGCTCCTAGTGGCGCCGTGAAGATAATGTGTAAGTAGTTATCTCGGACCCTCACGATGCCACCATTGCTTTCCAGCCCCACTCCACAGGGGTAGAGGAGCGGTGTTGCATTTTCTGAATTCTGTAGTCTTAGTTTTGTGTTCAGTGTCTGCACGTACTGCCATCACGCCACCTTCACTGTTGACAATGTCCCCGCTGCATGCTCCTCACTGGCTTCATCCTGTGCTCTCAGTTGATATTTCCAAGGCTGGGCCTGGCATGCTCTGGTGACTCAGTTTACTGTTGCAGGACGCACCCCTCTCTGACTGTACGGAAACTATCGAAGGGCTCGAGCTTACAGAGCAGACCTTTAGTCCCGCTAAATCTCTCTCTTTTAGAAAGGTACTCACTGCCCTGTCCTCACCTCCTGTCGGTGCGCGGTGCTCTTGTCCTCCCCTGCTCCCCACCTGCCTCCCTCTCAGGCGCTGTGTCTCAGTTACTCAGTCCCTTGCAAGGGAGCTCAGAGCTATCTGTGAGGGTTTCCAGAAGGTTATATTCTGCCCATTCTCCTGTTCAATGAAAATGCTTGGGATGAGGCATGTCAGCGGTTTCAGCATTCAGAGTGGCTGCTGAGAAGTGGCCAGTCTGCACGGCATGGTGCGTTTCCAGAGTCCTTCCTGGGATTGGCCATGCATGCCGGTGGGCCTCAGTTTACTCTGCCCAGAGGCTGAGTGCAGACAAGCTGTACCGACAGCCGCAGCACCTGCATGATCTCCCCTGACTGTTCCTCTGTGACCATAGCAGTTGGAGGCTGTGTCACTGAAAGATGTTTCAGAGGAATGAGAAATAAGACTGTGTCGCCTTTCAATGATGAAAAATAACTTATTAAAAAAACGCCTGTGGCTGGGTATTTAGCTCAGCAGCACAAGCTCTTGCTTGCCTGGCAAGTGAGAGGTCATGAGTTTGATCCTTGGTACCAAAAAAATAAAAAAATAAAAATAAAAAAAGTCTGAGCTGGAAATGGTGGTGCATGCATGTATTCCTAGTTAGTCTGGAGGCCAAGGCAGGAGGATCCTGAGTTTGACACCAGCCTAGGAAGCTTAGGGAGGCCCAAACCAGAACATAGGAAGGGCTGCAGGTACAGCTCAGTAGTGGAACAGGTGCCCGGCATGCACAGGGTCCTGGAGTCAGTCCCCAGTGCTGCCAGACAAGCAAAAAAGCCCCGATAACTTTCTTTAATGTTTCAAGGGGTGGGGAGTGACACTTCTGAACCCTTGAAAGCCAGGTGGTGACTTCTCTGTGTGCGTGTACACCAAGTGTGTCTGGTAGGCAGACATCTGGCATTACTGCAGGGCAGGGCAGGCCGGTGTTGCAGGACTTGGTGTCCAGGCTGGATGCTGGCGAGCACCCTGTGTGCAAAGGACATTTCTGGGCGCTGCTTGCACTCTGAACGCCCTCCGTGAGGTGCAGGACTGCGCTTGTGCTAGGATTGCTAGCCGGAAGCAGGTCTGTAGTTGGGACCCTAAGCACCTCCCTGAGGCCATGCTGGGAATGTTACTTTGTGTGCAATGGAGCCCTTTTCTTCCCACTGCCATTCTCGGAACAGCTTCTCTGAGAAGGGAGGAAGATTTACGCTCTTCCCAGTCTGTGTGTCCTTGGTGTTGGTGCCTTGAGCCGTAAGCTGCCCTGGTTACTGTCACCTCGGGTGTGTGGTGGCCTGTGGTGAGTCCAGGTGTCACACGTGTGTTGCACTGTACTCTCACGCCGCAGTGCATCTGTGGATCTTGTCTAGCGGGCGGCTGTGCGCAGGATGTGCTCTGGGGTGGTTCCTCACCGGCTTTGCTCTGTCCCAGAGTGTGTCGGTCCCCTGGGCGTGTCATGAGTAGACACAGGGCCCCAAGATCTGTGCACATCCTGGGCAGAGCAACACCACGCTGGCCCCAGCTGAGGAGGTGCTGATGCCTTGAATGTGATTATTCATCCACCGGGCTGGAGAGGAGACTGAGATGGAGACAGAGATTGGCCTCGCCCCTGGCTTTCGTGTGAATCTTCCTCTAGCTGTTGTGTTTTTAACTTCTCTATTTCTCAAGTTCACATTTGCATTTTGGTCTCTGTCCACACTGCGCATATTTTGTTTTTAGGGTGAGAATGTGCTTTGATTTCATGGATGTCCTTTACTGGGGCTCTGCTGCTGCTGTTCCCTTCCTTCCTTCTGGGTGAGCCTCCAGGCGCAGGCAGTCTTGCTCCTTGTGGGGCGTGTGGTGTTGCTCAAGCAGCTGTTTCTTCTTGAGCCAGGGAGGAGATTGTCCTAACCCCCGCCGTGGGGCAGACTCAGAGGTCCTGCTTCACCTGTGGGCTTCTGCGGATCTGGCTGAGGAGTCCTCCCTAGCCTCAGTTCCTGTGATGGTGGTTTGCATGGCGCAGGGGTGACTTTCCTATAGAAAGGGGCAGAGGGACATGGAACTCACATGAAAGCTTCCTTTCCCTGGGCGATACACAGCCGGACATGGACTCTGGATGGCCTGATCCGAGAAGAGTGTGTGAAGCACACGCTGCCCACCCAGGGAAGAACTCCAGGTCTGATGCGCCCATCGTGCAGGGTGGGAGGAACACAGTGGGGCCACGGCTGAGCTCTCAGGCTGTGTGTACCTGCAAGCAGTTTAGCTGTCAGTCTCTTCCTCCTCTTCTTTCTTCCTCCCTCCTCCTCCACTAGGACTGAACCCAGGGCCTTTGCCCTGAGCTAGATCTTCAGCCCTTTTTTTACTTTTTTGTTGGAGACAAGGTCTTGCTAAGTTACTGTCCACACTGCCTCAGTCAAGTACAGAAATATCTTTTCGGCCTATCTGTTGCTTGAAGTCCCTGGTAGGTGGACTTCAAGGAAGCGACCTCTAGAGCCTCACTGCTGGAGGAACTGGCCACCTCCATGCTGACTCCACAGCCAGGCTTTGATTGCATTGCAGGCCACTCCCTGCTCCCGGGCCCTGGCCTGAGGCACCTGGTTAGGAACGTGTCTCCCAGCCCAGAGAGCTGGCCTGCTGCTTGTTGCTCTGTCAGCATGCAGGTCCTGCTTGTCCTCTGGGATACCAAGCTGGGAATGAGGCAGATGCTGGTGGCACAAGCTGGTACTCCCATGTACTCCCAGGAATGTGGGATGATCGCAGGTCTGAGGCCTGAGGGCAATTTAGCAAGTAAGGCCTTGTCTCAAAATGATTAAGGGCTGGGGTGTAGCTTAGTGCGGGGCCTTGCCAAGCCTGTGTGAGGCCTGGGTTCTATCCTCAGCACCACAAAATACAAATCGACACAAAGCAGACTCTGAACAAGGGCTCTGATGCTTCAGTGACAGGAGATGGTGGACATTTTGTTCCTTTACTAATTTTGGACATTTGATTGAAAAGCATTTGGGCCTCAAGGCTCCCATCACCTCATTTTATTGCGGTGACAGCAGGATGTGGGTCCGTGTGCAGAACGCTGTGACTTGAAGAGACCTCAGCCCTCAGGAGCCCATGAGCCCGGTGTTGCATGCCGGGCCTCTGGGTGGGAAGGGGTGTGGGCATCTCCTGGCAGTGCAGCTCGTGTGCTGAGCGCCCAGTCCAAGGGAGGAGCAGGAGACCCCGGGGGTGTGCCGGGGACCCTCCCTTAGGGGCTGGCGCCTCTGTGTTTGGGGCTGTCCTGTCTTTCCTGGAAGCGCTCGTTGAGACACAGGTGTGAGAGAGGCCACACTGTGGGCGAGCAGCTGCCACCTCTGTACCCACCTGGCAGTGCCCGTGCTGCCGCTTCCCCACGAGCCTAGGAGCCCTGCTGGCTCGTGGCTTCACCTGCTGCTTTTCCTTTCTTCGGGTTCTGGCAATTTCTCAGGCCAACTGGGCGTGAGGGGCGTGTTGTACTCCAGGGCATGGGGAATCAGCGGAGCTGGTTGTAGCCTGGACACCCAGGCAGACCTCAGGGAGGTGGTGGCGCCGCTAACGTCCCAGGCAAAAGAGGAGGGAGGCTTCGCTCCGTGCTGTCTGTGCCTTTGGACACCAGGGCTTCTGTCATGTTCGTTGTGTGACACCGACCCGTTACTATCTTCTGCCGCTGACGGGCTGCAGCTCAGCTACCCCTTGGGCCCCTGCCGGTGCAGTGTTGGGGTGTCTGTCTGTTCCCGAAAAGCCTGCCCCTGCCTGCAGCCTGCCCGGGAGGAGGGAGAGCCCCGCCTGGCCAGGCCACTGCAGACCACGCCTCCTCGTTGCCCACAGGGGGAGCTGGTGACTGCGTCCAAGGCCATCATCGAGAAGGAGTACCAGCCCCACATCATCGTGAGCACCTCGGGCCCCAACCCCTTCCAGGCGCTCACGGACCGCGAGCTGGAGGAGTACCGCAGGGAGGTGGAGCGCAAGCAGAAGGGCTCGGAAGGTGAGCGCAGCCAGCCGGGAGGGCCGAGCCGCCCCAGGCTGGTTAGGAGCTGACCCAGTCAGCCAGCTTCAGTCTAGGCATGGAGCGGAGCGGGGCAGGCGGAAGGGCGCTGCTTGGCAGGGCCGCGGTTGGGAGCCAGCCCTGGAGGAGATTCAAGGGGTCTTCTGAGCGCAGCAGGCATCATCAGAAAGCCCGAGCGCTTTGGCCCAGAGTCCTGCGGTGCCACTGCCGGCTGGGGCGTGCCAGGCGCTGGTCCTGGTGGCCGGCTCTGTCTGTGTGGAGCCATGGGAGCAGGCAAGGAGCAGCTGCTCGTGTGGACTAATGGAAGCCAGCCTGAGGCTGTGTCCTCATGGGCGGCACCGTGCGTCTGTGTCCCACTGTGGTGATGTGCAGGTGTGGCCAACCTCTGCCCCTGGACTTGGATATGAGCGCTGCCAGCCTGGGGTCCTGAGCGGCTCATGGAAACATCTCCAGTGACAGGAGTGTTTTTTCAGTTAAGGTTACTGTGATGCCTGTTTTTCCAGTGTGAGAGGTAGACTTGGGATTTTTTAAATTTTTATTTGTTTTTTTGATACAGGGTCTTGCCCTAATTCAGGCTGGCCTTGAACTTACTATGTAGCCCAGGCTGGCCTCAAAGTTGTGGCAATCATCCTGCCTCAGCCTCCTGAGTGCTAGGATTACAGGCATGCCCCACCATGCCTGTCAATTTGGATGTTTCTGGACCCAACGTGTATTCCTGCCTTTTCCTCTCTGGTCCTTATAAGCATGATTTGAGTTGCCAGATTTAAATTGTTGATAGAAAACTTGCTCTCTAAGAAACTGGCTGGAGAGTGGTTCGGGTCTAGGCGGTGGTAATATTGTGGGGGTGGTGAGCACGGAGGAGAGAGTAACCTGGCACCAGGGTTGAGGCAGAGTTTGGAAACTTGGCTGGCCCTCTGCAGAGGGCAGTGTAGGGAAGGCAGGCCCGGCAGCTGGGCCTGCGCCCGGACTGTCCCATGTGTGCTCTGCCCCACGTACGCTCAGCTCTGGCTGGGCTGTGTCTGAGGAGGGTGTCCGTCAGCCTTGCGGGAGGGGAAGGTTTCTTTCCGCTCTGCTTTCAGAGGTGTCTCACAGTGGGCTGCGCTCCTGGGCCTGTGGTGAGCAGCACATTGTGGCTGGGGCGGGTGGAGGGGGTGATATTGGCCCTGAGGCTGAGGACCCAGCCTTCCATGAGCAGTGTTCAGGGCACATTTGAGGTCCAAGCTGGCTCTGGGAACCGAGCACGATGCAGAGCACTAGGTTAAACCCTCAGTACCACAAAAAAAGAAAAGTAATATTTGGGCTTCAGTTCTCCCTGGTCTCAAGTTCTATCCATTCTTTCCCCTTTGTATGCATCTGCAGAAAACCTGGATGACTCCAGAGAGCAGAAAGAAAAGACTCCACCAGACCAGCCAGCTGTGCCACACACCCCCCTCAGCACCCCTGTCAAGCTGGAGGAAGGTGAGCTCTGGGCATGTGGAGCCCCTAGGAGGGAGGGTGCATGGCAACTGATGGCACACTGGCAACTGTTCTGTTAACATGAGTACAGAGTGTGCATTTGCCTCCAAGCCAGTGCCTCCTGTGGCCCTGGAGTCCCCAGCTGAGTCCCAGCTTCTTCTCCACTGTTGTGCTCCGTCCTCAGTAATTTGAGGCCTCATAGATTGGGGCTGTCATGACCCCATGGAAGGGCAGACCATCTCAGTGGACCACGCCAGTGTGTCTGGTGTCTGTTTTGCCCGTTGTGTGCACACTTCTCATCTGTCCTGTGTAGAGGCGACACTGTCTTGTGTGGGCTGCGGCACCTCCGACCTGCTGCTCTGCCAGTCCACCGAGAGCCCTGGACACACCCCAGCCACTCTGGGGTGTGTGGTTGGCACGTCTGTCCCTTGTTCTCGTCCACTGTGTCCCGTTCTGTGTTCCCCAAGAATGGCTCGGCCCCGTAGCGTAACCCAGTGGCTGTGACTGAATGCATAGATTCTCTACTTGTGCTTTTCTCTCTCGTGGCCGCCTTGCAGCAGGAGATGGATGTGCTAAAGAGTACCTGCTACCCTAGTAAGTACTGCCGTGCCTGGCACACGCTCACTGCTCCCTGTGCTGCACTCCTCCTCTGCTGCTTTGGTTTTGAAGCTTTGTTTCCTGTTTTTTCAGAGCAAAAACAGAGGCCCCCTTTTTATACCTGCCCTTCTGTGCCTCCCCAGTAGCAGCCAAGCCCTGGGCCCCACACTGTACTGCGCAGTGTGCTGGGCCTCAGGAAGTTCCTAGGCTTATTAGCTTTCAAGCATTGCTTGTAAATGTTTGTGTGAAGGTTTTGCCAAATTGGGCTGGACATAAATGTAGGCTGGCGCCAGCAGAGTGAGTTCTACCACTGAAGTGCTGGATTGCTTGGTCCTGTGCCTAAACGGAGACTGGTAATTTGAAGTCGGCTGACAGCAGTACTTAGTGCTTTTTAAGAAATGTGAAGCTGGGCATGGTGGCACATGCCTATAATCTTAGCAGTCTGGGAGGCTGAGGCAGGAGGATCAAAAGTTTAAGCTCAGCTTGGGCAATTCAGTGACTTAGTGAGACCATGCCCGAAAAATAAGGAGGATCTGGGAACATAGCTCCATGCAAAGCCTGGGTTAAACCCTCAGTACTGCCAAAAAGAAAAAAAAGTCACATTTGGCCAGATGAGCCCAGTTTTTCAGAGCATGTGCCATGGGTGCACAAACTTGGCCAGCGTGCCCACTGCGCTCCCTCCTCTGAGTGTGGCACTGAGTCAGGGTCTCCTCTGGTGATGCCCTACACTGCAGCAGTGAGGGCACAGGGCGGCGCGCCTGTGGCCAGGCTGCTTGTCCTGATGCCTGGCTCCATTTTAGTACTAAACACTTTGGTGTTGTCTAACAGGCTAGTTGCATGCAGCTCTGGATTGTTAACAGTTCGTCTACAGTGCTGGTGTCCATGGGGCCAGGAGGAGGAGGAGGCATGTCTGCCCCAGGGGAGACAACCCAGGCTGCAGCTTGTTAAACAGCTCCGCTGGCTGCCCTGGGGACACAGCTGCTGCGGGACCAGATTTAGGCGGGTCAGGACCACTGATACCCAAGCAGAGCTTTCGCCCAGGTGGTGCCCCCAGCCTGCCCATGCGGCCAAGCCTGAGGCCTGGTGCCAGCAGCGTGCTCACTAGAGCGGCTCTCTGCAGCCCTCTGTGGAAAGGACTGTACACAGAGTGGCCGGTCTTGGAAAAACCCATAGATCAGCCTAAAGCGGCAGCTCTGGGGCCAGCACCCCTGCGTCAGGCTGCCAGCTCTCACCGTCCTCCACCCCCACCCCCACCCCCACCCCCAGACCTCCCGCAGGAGCCGCCCTCTGCAGACGACAGTGAGGCCGCCACCTTCAAGCCGACTCTCCCTGACCTGTCCCCTGACGAGCCTTCAGAAGCACTGGGCTGCCCACCAGTGCAGGAGGAGGAGGAGGAGGAGGAGGCCCCAAGCACTCCCCAACCCCCGGCTGCAGTAGAGCCAGAGCCAGCCTCAGCTCCAGTGGCTGAAGAGGTGGCCTCCCCAGCTGCTGAGGAGGGGGCTGCTGCAGACCCTGGCAGCGATGGGTCCCCAGGCAAGTCCCCGTCCAAGAAGAAGAAGAAGTTCCGCACACCCTCTTTCCTGAAGAAGAGCAAAAAACGTGACTCCTGAAGGCCCGTGTGTACCACACCGTCCCGTCAGAAGCTACTCTGGCCCCAGCAGTGTCCTGACCATGTGTCATGTTCTGTCCCCTTGTGTAACGGAATGCAAGATCCAAGCCTCCTACAGCTATAGCTCCACCCTGCCCCACGTGGCCAGCCCTGCAGAGCAGTGCTGCAAGTGTCCCCCAGCCTGGGGAGCGGCCATGTCCTCCTACAGGGGCCCATTGTGGCACTGGCCAGAAGGTCCGAGAAGTGTTGCCCCTCTGGTCACAGGTGCACCCTGCTAGGCCTGCCCTCTCATTCCTCGTGATGTGACGCGTCCTGTCCCCGCTCAGCTTGCCAGCCCAGGTGTCTCAGGTGACCGACTCCAATTTGTGGCTTCTGCTGGCTCAGTGATCCCTTTGGTCCTGCACATGGCCCGTCCCATGGATGCCCTGGCATGCCCACCTCTGCTCAGCCCAAGGCTCGCTGCAGAGCTGGGCCCACGCTGAGGCAGCTGAACCCTGCCGGGTGACCCACATACACCCAGCACGATGCTATGCATGGTCTTATGGTGACCCCAGCCAAAACCAGATTCAGGAGCCCCCAGGGACCTGCTCACTGGTCTCTGGGTTCCTGTCATGGGGGGACACTCCAGGAGGGAAGAGTCCTTTCTAGAATTCTCCTTCAGCAGGTTTGCCATGTAGCCTGATTTTGACTGTGAATATGAACAGCGTTTTGTGTTAGTTTTCTCTGAGAGCCTGGGGCAGGCTGTAATGGAGTGCTGGTCACCTGGTTTGGGGGTTTTGGAATGGAGTGGGGACTGTACCCACCTTACCTCAGCCTGAGGGCACCCTGGTTTTGGTGAGCGTAACTCAAGGTGTCCCCTGGCATAGTGCCATCTTCGAGCCTGCACCTTCTCCCCCTTGGCTGGCAGTGGTGGACTATACCCTTCTGTGCAGACAGCCGAGGCTCAGCAGGGACAGCCAGGTGGTGACCCAAATGAGAGCCTGCCCTGCAGGGGCCAGCCCCGTGGAGTGATGGAGCCAGAGGCAGGGCAGCCACGGCAGTGGGAAGCTCCCTGCCCTCCTGGGCTCTTCTCGCGCCCTCCCTCTCTCCCACATATGCAATGACCTTACTTTTCACTTTTGTAGTCTAATTCTTTGTATTACAACATGAAATATAGTTGCATATATGGAGGACCAGACTTGGAGGACAGTTCCAGAATGTACTTTCTTCATTGTAACATGTTTTACTCACAAATAAAACTCTTTAAGCAGTTTCCTAGTCTAAATCTGTCAAAATAGGGCTTTTAGAATGCGTCTCAAGGTCCAAGGGAACAGCCCCACACACACCTGTCCGTCCAGGCCCTCGCCTGCTCTTCCTCTCTGCAGCCTACCGTGGTACCAGGGGCTGCTGGCTGGGCTGGGCCTGGGGCCCAGCCTGCCTAGCTCAGTGCAGGAGGGTGGGGTGCCCAGATGGCGGTGGAGGCTGGTCCTCCCACATTCCAGGGCCTGACCTGAGTCTGGGGCTGCAGCTGCACCTGTGTGTCATTGGTGAGTGGCAGGGCAGCGCCATCCTGGAGAAAGCACTTGTACAAAATAGTTGCTTTATTTGTCATTCAAAAGCCTGGCCCAGGGCCTGAGCCACCGAGGCAGAAAACGCCTTGATGTCGCTGAGCTTGCTCAGGCTGCAGGAGGGAGGACAGCAGGGCGAGGCCCTCGGGCAATGCTCAGCGAGGTGGGGCAGGAGGGGAACGCGCAGGGGATCCTCCCTCCCGACGGTCCTGAGCGGCTACTCGGCCTTGGGCCCAGCTGCTGGGTGCCCCAGCTTGCGCAGCAGCAACACGGGGAGCAGGAAGAGCCCGGCACAGGCGGTGAAGCAGGCCGGGGCGCCGGCCAGCCAGTACACTGTGGGGAGAGGGCGTGAGGCCGGCGCCAGGCGCGCGTGGGGGGGGGGGGGGGGGGGGGGCGGGGGGGGGGGGGGGGGGGGGGGGGGGGGGCGGGCGGCGCGGCCTCCTTACCTGAGGCAGCCACCACGGGCCCCGCGGCCCTGGCCAGTGCGCCCAGGCTCCGCAGCGTGCCCATCACCGTGCCCTTCTGCGCGGGGGAACCTGCGGGGAGACCTTGTCAGGAGCCAAGCGCCACCCCGCCAGGCGGCCGCGCCTGTGGACTGAAGGGCTCACCGTATCCGGCGACTGCGGAGGACAGGCAGGGCACCACGACGGCGGCGGCTGTGGGGGCAGGGGGGCAGTGAGGCGGGGCGACGGGTCAGCCGTGCCCGCCGCCTGCTGCGCACTCACCGAAGGCGTAGAGCAGCAGCCCCAGCCCCAGCGCAGGCAGCGAGTGGCCCCAGCCGATGAGCAGGAAGCCGGGTACCAGCAGCAGCATGGCCTGCGGGCACAGGGGCACAGCAGCGCCTGAGCACCCGGCCGCCGAGCCCGCCCAGGGCACCCCGCTGCCCACCGCGGAGCGCGCCCTACCCGCGTCACGGCCGCGACCTCCCCGCCAGGGCGGACGCGCCGGGCGTAGGCGCCCTGCACGGTGGCCATGGTGACACCGATGAAGAAGAACATCTTGCCCTGCTGCAGGCTGCGAGGCAGAAGGTGAGTGGGGGCTGGGCCACGACAGTGACGGCGATGGCCCGGGGACGCCGGCAGGACCCACCTGGAGAACTGGAAGCGCTGGTGCGCCAGGAAGCTCAGGCTGTGCTCCAGCCCGGAGAACAGGAAGAGGTAGAGGAAGTAGACCAGGCCCAGGCGGCGCAGGCTGCAGAGCCCTGCGGGGCGGTGGGCGGGGGTGGGCCGGGCCGCGGAACCGGGCAAGGGCACGGGACGCGGGCGAGGGCCGCGGGGGGCGCGGGCTCCTTACTGTCTGCGCCGGGCGGGTCCTGGCCGCGGGCGACAGCTGCGAACTGGAGCAGGGCCAGGGGGCTGAGCAGGTCGGCGGCTGTGCGCAAGCCCAGGGCTGCCGAGGGCGCCTGTGGGAGGCGGGGGGGGGGGGCGGCACGAGGCTGGGGCGCGGGCCGGGCAGGCAGCCCTGGGGGCAGCCCCCGCCAAAGCCTCTGGATAGCCGGAAGGGGCAACCCGGCCTTCCTGTGGCTTGCGCGCAGGGGACCCCGCGCCTGTCGGCCCCGCCCCAGCCTTACCCGCTTCTCCGCCGGCAGGGTCTCGGGAAGAAAGCAGAAGACGAAGAGCAGGTCGGACACGGCGAAGAGCAGGCTGAGCCAGGGCGCCACTTCCAAGGGCACGGAGGCCCCGAGCATGGGGCCCAGCGTGAAGGCCAGGGAGAAGGCCACCCCGATGACGGCCTGGGGGGAAGGCCCTTGCCTGAGTGGGGAGGGAGGTCCGGGGTACCCACCTGGCCTGGCACGCCCTTACCATGCCTTGGCTGCGGGCCGACGGCGAGACCAGGTCAGCGACAATGGCCGTGGAGAGGCTGACGTTCCCTTTGCTGATGCCCCCGATCACCCGGGAGGCCAGGAAGGCCGCAAAGCTCCGGGAGGCAGCCCACACGGCGTAGGAGGCGGCCAGGCCCACCTGCGGGGCGGGCCAGGGGCCACTGTGTTCCCGGTGCGGCCTCGGTGCAGCAGGCTCAGCCATAGAGCCCCGAGGACCCCCGCCGCCCCGCCGCCCGCGGCGCCACCCCGTGCACACGGCCGCGACGCACCAGGGACAGCAGCAGCACGGGGCGCCGGCCCACGCAGTCCGAGGCGGCCCCGGCGAGCGGCGCGGACAGGAACTGCAGGAGGGAGAAGCCTGAGCCGATGAGACCTGATCGGGGGCAGACGGCGCCGTCACGGGATGTCCCGGGCCAGGGGTGGTCACGGCCCGTGGACTCCACACTGGGGCGGCCCCACGGCAGGGCGCGGAGCAGGGACCAGGAAGCCAGGGGGTCCAGGCAGAAGCGGGGCCAGCCCGGGCATCGGCTCGGCCATACCTCCGAACAGGACGCTGTTGTACCTCTTCTCCGTCGGCATCCCGATCATCGTGGCGAACCAGTCCACGCCGCGCTGCCACGAACCGTACAGCGGGTCCTGGGGAGAGGAGCGCGGGCTGGGAGCGCGCGGCGGCGGGGCGGGGCAGGGCGCCCCGAACCCCGGGAGGCGCCGGCACTCACGCGCGCGCGGCTGTGGCTCTCCAGCAGCCCGGGCAGCAGCGGCAGCAGCAGGGAGAAGGCCAGCAGGTCCAGCAACAGCCCGAGGAAGAGCACGGCCAGCACGCGGCGCGCGGGCTGCGGGCGGATGGGCGGCCGAGGGGTGCAGCCGGCGCCCACCGACTCCATGGCACTCCACAGGCCTGCGGGCGGGGTGGGGCGGTGAAGACCTACGGCCGCGGGAGACCGAGTCCGCCTGCGCCTGCCGCGTGGGGATCGGGAGGGGTCGGGCGGGGACCGGCCCCGGGGACCTTGCGGGTCCAGACGCCTGCGCTCCGAAAGCGGTCCACCCCACCCACGGCTCCGCACCCCGTGTGGGAAGCCGGGATGCCCGAAGGGCTCGGGACGCAGAAGCCCTGTACTTGCGTGGACGCGAAACCGACACTTGGGAACGCTGGAGGGACCGCCGGGCGGGAGCTACCGGAAGCTCCCGCCCTCAGCCCCGCCCCTTCCGGCGGCCGGACTGGGGCGCTGCGCGGGACGCGCGGTATACGGAGCGGAGGCCCGGCGCGCGGTTCTGGGCTGTCTCTTTCCCTTCCCGTTTGCAAGATCCGCCAGCGTTGCCGCCCGCCCTCACAGGAACACAGGGACACAGGGACGGAATCCGGGTCGCTAGGCGGCCCCCCGCGCCCGCGGAGGAGGCCGCGCTGTGCAGAGCAGGCGCGCTGCTGCTTCCCGGCCGGCTGGGCCTGTTGGTTTCCCAGGCGCGCGCCAGCGTCCGCAGCGCGGGGACAGCTGCCCCCACCCCGGCCAGGGCCCACTGATTGCTTCCTCGTCTCTTGTTCCCTGTGACAGTGGACAGGTGTCCCCACGAAGGGACTCGTGAGTTCTGGTAGTGAGAGCAGCGTGGCGTTTGTGGGGAAGAAAGGCACGGCAGCCTGGGGCTCTGCAGCTGCGAGGCGTCCTGTTTTGTGGATGTGACAACCCCGGACCCCTCCGGAGCTAGTGCTGTAGAATGGGCTCGACCCTGGCAGCCAGACCTCGTGCCCCCGGCATCCCTGGCTTGAGCCTCGAAGGCCACCAGGGGGCGCCGCGCGCCACCCTGTTCACCACCACAGGGGACCTCCAGCCACTGCAGAGCTGCTGATCCAAATGGTGTCATTGTCACTGCCGCTCAGAGGTCTGAGGCAGCCAGGACTCTGCCCTGCACCGCCTGGACACCTGCCCATACAAAAGCGGTTATCACAGTAGCCTGCTCACTGGTGAGATGCCCCTCCTCATCAGAGGACAGGAAACCGGTGACAAGGCCCTGTTTGGACACTGGTCGTCATGCTGGCAGCTGCATGCAGCTTCATGATGGGACCTGTCCTATGGAACCCACAGCCCATCCTTACACAACGATGGCGGCGGCACGGGTGTCAGCTGCTGCGGGGCCAGTGCCTTTACACTGCATGTGGCTGGTCCCAGACCCATCAGGAGGTGGTTAATGTGGACTTCGAGCATAGGCAAGACCCTGCTGGGATCATGGCACCTTCCTATGAAATGACACACAGCCTGGCCTCATTTACAAAACATTTATTTACTTTTTGAACTTTTTCCTCTTCAGAGCCTTCCATTCGCCTTCCTGCGTGGCCAGGCTGTGAAAAAGCTGCTTTACTTTTCGCTTTCTTTCCGCATCCCTAAAAGAAAAGAACAGACGCTGGTTTTGAAGACGTGTCCTTTCCCCCCGCTGACCCACTAACAGCCCAGCACCACACCAGCCTGCAGCGCTGTGTCGCTGTCCCAACCACCCAGGCCGTAGGCGCTAGGTGTGCCAACCTGGCTGTGGGCGGGCTCATGGCCGGCAGTGCCAGCCCTGCCCTGGCACACTTGGCCTCCTCACCGTTCCATGATCTCTGAGAGCTGCATCCTGGCCAGGAACTGGTTGTCCTTTCGGATCTCCCGGACGGCACCTTTAAACTCCCGCTTGTGCTTGTGGATCAGCCGCTTCCTCTCCTGCTCTTCCTTGGTGCTGCCTTGTTTCCTTCCAAACTCGAGGCTGGAATTGGAGAGGCAGTGTGAGGAGGCTGGAGCAGGCCTGTCCCAGCTGTCAGCCAGAGCCTGCTGCTAGCGTGGCCTCTCCCTGCAGAGCCAGCGGATGCTGTCCTCCCAACCCTGACCTCTGCAGGCTCGCCTGACACTCACACTTTCACCAGGCGGGGGGTGAAGAGCTTCAGGGGGACCGGCTTGCTCTTCTCACAGATCAGTGGCCGGTACAGCTGCTTCTGGCTTTCCATATTGCTCAGGATGTTCTGAGACAGCTCCTGGAAAGCATGGTAGAAGTGGTGCTGGACACCCCTGGGACAGGTACGACATTCACACAGCCACCACAGCCTGGCAAGACAAGGCCGCCTTCTTGCAGGTGGGAGGGGATGCAAGACAGCCCTGTCCTCCCAACCACTCTGTCCCATTTGAAGGGAAGCCTGAAAACTGAAAGTCACCACTATCAGCTTCCTGTCCTAGAAACCATAAGGGAATCCCTGCCCAAAGCTTTCTGCCACTGGGCAGCACTGCACATATTATGGAAGTGCACAGGACCCCAGTCCCTGCCCCAGTCCCTGCCAAGGTGGCTGCCACACCTTAGAAACAGGTATAGGGCAGCTGGCAAAGCAACGTGACAGGTGTGGGTGATCTGGCCTCATAGTCACCTGATAGTACAGATGGCTAAGCACACTTTCCCCAAGGTCTTGGGTACCAAAGTCACTTGGGCTTCTACAAGCCACTCTGCAATGCTGGGCATGTCATCCCTTGCACAGGTGTCCCAGAACCCAGGTGCTCAGGTTAGCATCAGTCTGTGCCTGGTCTGTCTGGATGTCACCCAAGTGCCCAGAAGTTATGAGCCTTATCTTGCCCCAGCCCAAACCCTGCAGGACCAAGAAGCCACTCCATCCTTTAAACAGAAGGGACCAGCTGCAGCCGTGTTTGCAGTATGTGGACACGGGGTGAGAGCAGCCTGCTCTGGGCTCTGGGGGGCTGGCCAGGAAGAGCAGCCAGCTGCTGTCCTTGTGGGGCAGCGAGAAGGGCAGAGGGTAGGAGCGCAGGAGAGCTGTAGGCAGGTGGACAAACATGAGGTGGCCAGGCCCCATGCTGGGTGCACTCTGCTTGCTGTAAAATGAAATGCCACCCATCACTGCAGGGCACAAGGCCCAGAGGGGACATCAACCCTTCTGATCCCCTAGGATCCAGGCTGGGTAGGAGGACCTGAGGGGCAGGGACATGCAGGAAGGGGTAAAGCAGGTGGATGTGGCAACGAGAGTCTCCAGCATGGCTCCAGGGCAGGGCGCCCTAGACACAAGTCCCACCTGCAGCTCGGCTGGGTGACCGCGCTCTGCCTGGTGCTCCGCCAGGAGGGCTCGGAGGGGCCTGACGACGGCGTGAAAAGATGGCAGTGCGCTGTACATGACCACACAGCGCCTCACCAGGGCCAGCGCCACAGCCAGGCAGGTCAGTCTGCAGGGGGCACGAAGGGGGCAGCTGGTCAATGTCCGACAAACAACTCCAACAGAGCACACGTGGCCACAGTTCTGGAAGCTCAACAGCCAGGGAGACGGGGGTGGGGGGTGGGTTCCACACCATGCCAGTGTGAAGAGGACAGCCTGGCTTGGGTCCCACATTCCTACTCGCAGAATCAAGCAGATACATTTCAAAAATATGAAACAACTTCTTTTTGCAGTACCAGCGATTGAATCCAGGGCCTCTGCCTGAGCTTATCCCCAGTTTGTTTTTTTTTAAAGTCTATTTTAAGACAGAATTTTGATAAATCATAAAGTTACCCAGGCTGGGCTTGAACCTGAATCCCAGGTTGCTGGGATTATGGTACTGCCACCTGGCCTAGCTGAAAATAATGAGCAATTTGGGGGAAAAATCTTCCCTTGATATCAAGATGCCCCACAAAACTTCTGAATCTAACAACCAAATGGTCACAAAGGGCAAATGATAAAAAACCACTTGAGTTCTGGATAGTAACAGGAAGTGCCCTGTCCTCCAGTCCCCAGGGTGTGGACCACGCATACCTGATGTGGTTGGCCTCAGCCCTGGTTGGGACACCGCGCCCACTCGCCCAGCGCAGTGGGAGGCTCCCCCTCTGCCACGTGGCCACATCGTCTTTGTCCAAGACCAAGAGCAGTTCGGAGTTCTTCCCATGCACTCTGAAAGGGTGCACCAGAGTGGAACCTGAATTCCAAGTGCAACAGGACAGACACGACCCAGATGTTACTAGCTCATAGGGCCAACGCCACAGTACCCAGCCTTTAAAAGCTCTCTGTCTGCCAGGCTCCCGGGTCAGGCTGAGCGGCCTCGGGCAGAAGCTTTGGCAGTGGTGGCCACAGCCACCACCTAAGCCCACCACCTTCAAGGCCACCAGCAAAACTTCTGGTGGGCCTGCCATGTGCCACACATGGCTCTGGTGCTCAGGCCACACCAAAGCTCCCAGACTGCCCCGAGGGGGATGTGGGCAGCTTGCACTGCCCACAGGAGCAAATCAGGTAGATAGGAGCAAAAGTGCACGGCAGAGAAAGGAGAGCAGCACAGTCAGGTGCTGTGCGTGGGGCGGCTGGGTTCACAGGCACTCTGGAGACCTGGGCTGTCTCCCAGCAGGAAGGAGCAAACAGGCCAAGGGACAGCCTACTGTGGGAGAGCTGTGCATGGCTCCACAGGAGGTGGCCAGATACCAGGACAGGTGTCCGTGTGTCCCATCCCCGGCAGGCCACATCAACCGCCCCTCCCTGCTGTACAGTGCCCACACTTCCCGCTGCAGCCTGTGCTCTGCACGAGGTGCCCACACTGGCTTCCCTGCCGCCCGGTGGTGCTTCTTGGGCCCCCGGGAGGTGAGTACTGCTGTGTAACAGTCACTCTGGAAGCCTGGCCAGACGGGTGGCAGACGGAGGGCTACCAGGAGGCCCTGCCTGGCAGCCACTTCCCCACAGTTTTCAAAATGATTCCCACAGGTGGTGTGTGCAGCTCCTTGGTGGCCTGTCTCCTCTGAATGACACAGTGAGATGCTGCATTAAAAAAACAAAACCTAGAGCTGCGCATGGTGGCTCACGCCTGTAATCCCAGCACTTGGGAGGCTGAGGCAGGAGGGTCGTCACAAGTTTAGGATGAATCTGGGCTACCCAGTGAGTTCCAGGCTATCCTAAACTATACAGCAAGACTCTGTCTCAAAAAAAAAACAAAACAAAGGGCCCGCCTAGTAAGCACAAGGTCCTGAGTTTGATTCCTGGTACCAAAAAAACAAAAATCAAAACAAAACAACCCCAAACAAACAAATCCAAAAAGAAGTCTGTGTGGGCACCAAGACCCTGACTTTAATAGGTAGTACCCTCTGTACAAAGGCAAAAAAATAAAAAGAAGAAAAAGGTAAAATTAATCTTCATGGCCTGTTTTATTTAGGTTAAAATATAACTACAATACATGATCTAAAAACCCATTAAGTCACCTGCTTCCCCCAGAGAAAACACCAGCCAGGGATTCAAAACCTGGTCTTTCCTCTCCAAATTTTCTACAACAAATGTGAATGAATGACCTTTAAAATATCCCAAAATGTATTTGCAGAAAGTTCCCACAGGTGGCTCACCGTGGCCTGGCTTGTTCGGAGCTGCGATGTAAAGAATGCCGAGAAGGAAGTTGATGAGCTCCGGTATGAACCGCCGAGACAGAGACACGTACTCCAGGAAGAGGCAGCACACAAACAGGCCTTTCACCACGTCCTGCAGGGTCAGCACCGGGCACTGCAAAGGAACCCATGGGGGCAGTGACAGGTGCCTGCTGCGCACCAAGCAGGGTGAAGCCGTGTCCCTGCTGCTATATGCTGGATGTAGTAATCACAGTGAGGATGGTTCGGCTGCACCAAATCCAGGAAGGACCCATCCAATGCCCTCAGCCAAAAAGGAAGAGAGCCCTGGGAAACCTGGGAGCGCGACCGCTCTCCAGGTGTGCACCTGCTCCACTGCCTTGACCACTAATTTGGAGGCAGGTGGCTGGGGCAGGGCACACTGTGAGGGGCCTGGGCCCGCTGTGACCCTTGGGACAGTGCACAGCCTGGGGACGCCGGGGGGAGGAGACCCACCTTGGTGAGGATCTGGCTCATGCACACCAGGGCAGGGGTCACAACAGGGTGCCAGAAGTCAGAGGTCGGAAATAGCAGCCCGACAATTTTCAGGTAAATGAGCTGGAAGAACGTGTCATGACATAGGTTACAGACGGTCAAATGCTGCCTAAATAAGACCTTTAAAGAGGGACCTGCAGGTGGCTCAGCTGGCACATTCTGCCCACAGCCAATCCCGAGCTGCGCCAGTGCTGCCGGCTCCGCTGTGACCGCGCACACGGGAAGGGCTGCTCCTATCCCTGCCCTGTGCCCTCTCCATGAGAGGCGCGGCCCCTTCCCCTTCCGTTGGCACCAGACGCAGGCTGTGTGGAGACCCTGACCCGCCGTGGGAGGCAGCCTCTGGACTGCGGTGGACCGGGGCACATCCCATGACAGGCACAGAGGCAGCAGCTCCTGGACAGCACCGGCAGAGCCGTGCCCACCCAGGCAAGCTCCAAGCCCTACTCCATGCCTGAGTGATGGGGTGCTGAGCCCACTGCTTTCAGAGCCACCAGAAGGGCCACAGAAGATGCCCCAGGTGGCAGCTGGGAGCCCTGTGCGTGCCATTCAGCGTTTCCTTTCACCAAAGCTTTCCCAGCACACTATTGAGAAACTTACAAAGTGCCTCAGCAAAATGCAGCAGAACCTTCCAGAAAAGCAAGACAAATGCTTTCCAGTGCTTCCCAGCACCCTTTGTGGGCATTACCCTGGTGACCTGGGCGGCAGCTGCACATATGCTGAGGCGTGGTCACGCTAGGCTGGGCCTCTGCAGCTGACTTCCACGGCAAATGGAAGCCTTGTTTGCCCGCAGTGACCAACCTACCTCCTCCCTGTCCCACAGCTGCAGCTGCATTTCAGCGGCTCTTTTATTACAAAACGCACAGCAGCAAAACCACTGTGCAGAGCTGGCAGGCACGCAGGGAAGCGTGAGGGGGGCCGAGCTGACAGTGACACAGAAACCACCACAATGAGGGCAACCTAACGGAATCTGCAAGGGGCATGTGCACAGCAAGCGATTCCCTGGCCTGCAAGGAAGGAGCTCAGCCTGGGCACGGAAATGAGGCCCATTGAGACCTGACAGAACCACACACTGGTGGGCACAGCCACCTGGTGCCAGGCTCCACAGTGGGGAGGGGAACTTGGTGAGGGGGGGGGCAAGGCGTGGGCCCCACAACTGGAAATGTGGGGTGAGGAAAGGCAGAGGGGACAGCCCAGCACAGAGCCCCATGCCCACCAAGAGGGCCTTAGGGAACAGGTCCTGGGCACTGAGTGTCACTGGCCGCCTCTGCTCACCACGTCCAAGCCGGGAAATGTGGCCCGGCCCTTGGTCTCAATCATCTCCTCCATGTCGTGCATGGCATCTCGGAGAACGAACTTCACAGAGCTGCTGGCAGACTCAGGAAACATCTGGCAGAGGTGATACAGTGGCCTGTGAAGCAGACTCAGTCAGCAGAGGACAACTGCAAACAGTGAAGTCCAGAGTGCTGGGCACGGTTTCCTACGCAGAGGCCCCAAGGGCTTTTGGCTTCCTTTCTGCTGGTACCAGGAGAGAGCCAGGGCCACCTGCCGTAACATGGGGCTGCCGAAAACGACGGATGCCTCTGGTGACCAGCTCATTCCAGACAGCGTCTCACTCAGCCTGCACTCAGGCTTGCCGTCTCCTAACACTCTGCTCAGAGTCTAAGTGGCAGCACGAGAAACACCACTGTGTCCCAGTCATGCCCCAGGGGCACACTCCAGGCAGAGGCAGGTTTGTGGTCACACACAGTCCCAGGTCATGGCCTCCTGCAGAGGGGCTCTGCCTCCCCTGGGGGCTGCAGGGAGTGGCTCGAGGCTCTGGCATTGTAAGGCACAGCTCTCCCTGGCCCAGGGCCAGCATAGGCCAGCCAAGAGAAGTGGGAGCTGGGAGCCACCCTGGAGCATCCCAGCACTGAGGCTGCACAGGAGCAGCAGCCACCCGCATGCTTCCCAGACATTGCAACCCACCCAGGGCTGGACCTTTCCTTGGTAAGCAAAACACAAGAATGAGCCACCAAGACTATCAAAAAATCTGAAAGGCTCAGCTGCTTTAAAGTTAAGTCTGCTTATGGTGAGAAGTCAGACCTGAGTCAGGTGTGCTGGTGTGTGCCTAAAATCCCAGCACCCAGGAGGCTGAGGCAGGAGGATCACTGGGAGTCTGAGGTCAGCCTCAGCTACAAAGTGAGTTCTAGGCCAGCCTGAGTTGCAGTGAAACCGTGTCTCTGTGGTGACAGGGCATCATGTGTTGGACTGGGACACTATGACAACCCTTGGTGAGGTCCTTGCCTGCCATACTGCCTCAATGACCCCAGAATGTTTCCATCTGTTTCTCTAAACAGTGTTCTGCATGTTGTTTCTCTAAACAGAAGAAAGTATTCTGGTCCTGCACCCCAATAAAAGTTTTACTTACACAACCAACTTATCAATGACGTTGAGGTCTGGTGAGTCACTTGTGGCCAAATCTCCAACATATTCCAAAAGGAAGCCGAACAGCTTCTGTAGGGACAGAACCAGGAAGGGCAGCTCAGCAGAAAGCTACAGATAGACAACTTCAGTGTCCCCCTGCCTGGCCCAAAGCACAGGGTAAGGATCCCAGGGCCCAAAAAAAGCATCAACCCAAATGCAGGCAGACGCTGCCGGGCCCTAGGGGCAAAGGTGGGCACAGAGAAAGCCAGCCAAGGCCAGGTGTGCACAGCAAAAACACGCCGCATGTGGCAGTCCCGGCCCTCAGTAGCTGTGGAGCTTCGCTCTCCTCACATGTGACATGTGAGTGACACGGCTGCCCTTGAGGTGCCAGCATGCGCAGGGCCACACTATGGACACTCAAAGCACACCACTCTGGCCTACCTCCAGTTTTGCTTTGTTTCCCACGGCGAGGCTGGGGTGGTTGCATTTCTGAATCCTCTCTACCACCAGCAGCTGCTCCTCTGCTGATCTGCCCGACAGCAATGACCTCAGCTCCTCATAGGACTCGGGTGCTGTGGGAAACAGGAGAAGGCGTTTGCTGCGGGAGCAGCTCCCACGGCTGCCTCCCAGTGCGGCAGAATCACCCCATTCTCCCGAGATGCGTGTCTGAGCAAAGTGCCATCTGACCTGCGATCACAACACTCAGTGCACTCTCACTGGGCGGCCAGGGAGTGACCATGTGCTGGGGACCTCGCCCTTCCTCAGGTGGGACGCCCCACCCCCTCACATCCTGGGGACAGCGCTGGCCGAGTGCTCGATGCTTCGGACTAGCAGGAAGCAGCTCTGTGAGCATTACTGTCACCTAGCCAGATGCCCGGCCACCAGACCCCACCCACTAACGGTTTCCCCACCCCTGGAAGCTTTCCTCCAGGCAGGGAAAGGCAGAGATGCTGCACTCAGCAAGGCGCCACATGGCCCATGGGAGACCAGCACGAGAAGCCAACAACCCTTGACTCTCCAGGACCACCAGAGTGTGCTCTCCTGTGGTGGGGAGGGCCCGGCACATCTGTGTCCTGCTGTGGCCACAGTTCCTGCAGGCTCCAAAAGCAGGACAACAGCACCCGTCCACTCAGCAAAGATGTCACCAACGTGGACATGGCCACTTCACAAGGCCCTTGGTCCCCACACCTGAGAGGCAGTGTTGACGGAGCAAGGGTGAAAGAGGTCACCCTAAAACACAAGGCACCCCTGTCCATGTACCTTCAAAGGTGTAGGGCAGCTCAATGCCAGAGGCCTCGCACACTCTTCCAGCATCACCCTTGGGTCCCCCACCAGGAGCCGGGCACTGCCCCTCCTGCGGCTCAGCGGCCCCCCCCATGCTCTCGGTGCTTGAGTCCAGGTCCGAGTGGCTGTCTGTGCCATCACCCTCCTCCTCGCCATCCTCCTCCTCCTCCTCCTCGCTCTCCTGGCTGTCAGTGTCCTTGCTTTGCTCTTCCTCGACATCTTCCTGGACATTCATCTTTCCATCCTAGGAAGGGGTACAGAGACAGAGAGAGAGCAGGGGTCCTGACCGTTGACCTTTCTAGGACGCTGGGCTGCAGGCGCCTACCTGCAGGGGTGGGCTGTGCCCCAAGGGCTCATGTGCTGGAAGCCTGGTCTTCAGCACAGCACCCTGGGAGGGCACAGTGGGCCCAGGGGCAGGCCCTTGGCTCAGGGAGGTGCTGTCCTGGGCTGGGCTGGGGGTGGGGCCCAGGGTGGCTCTCTGGTCCCCTTGGTTCCTTTCAGGGCAGCCAGCCCGGCCCTCCCTCTGACGCCTGCAAGGCCACACGTTCGCCTTCTCCTGCATGGGCTCCTGCCAGCCGTGCCACCCACCACAAAACAACAGAAGCTGGCTTCACATCCTGACCTTCCGGAACTACGGGCTACATAACCCTCTTCTAAAAAGTTACCCAGTCTCAGATATGTTGTTATAACAGCAAAGCAAGCAAACACCAAAACAACCCCCACAGAACAAAATAAAAAGACTCCAAAGAAACACAGGCTCCCAGAGGCCTGTCATAGGGACTCTGAGTCAGGGCTGGGCCTTGGCAAGGACCTGCATGGGTCCAAGATTTGAAGGCGCATGGTGGCCTTGTGTTTCAGCATGTGTGAAAGCCTGCAGCTCCTGCCACTGATTTGGGGACAGAAACACAGAGAACAACCGTGGCACCCTGGTTTGCAGTGACCCATCTCTGGCTACTGCAAGTGACCTAGTGTTTCTGTCACTATCCTGTTTCTTGTCTTGGAGCCTATTCCACTCAAAATACCAGGCTGGCCTGTTTGTCACCGAGACCCAACTGCTCTACCCTAAATGCAGAGACAGATGGAGCCCTGCACCAGCCTAGGAAACTCAATTACATCACAAAAATACGCAGAACTCTCAACTCTGAGCAACTCCCCCTCAGTATTACACTGAGGTCACGCAGACAATTGGTTTTAAACGATGAGATAGATTTTTTTTTTCCTTCTGGTTTTCTGAAACAGGGTCTCACTGTGTACCCCAGGCTGGCTTTAAGCACACAGTGGCCCTCCTGCCTCAGCCTCCCAAACATTGGTATTACAGGCATGTACCACCATGCCTGGCTACAAACCAGGTGACTAAAATCTGGTCGTTAACAAGTGAGCTAGGGCAGCTGGGGTCAGGCCGTGTGGTTTATGGTCTGTGGCTATCATGACAGTCTTCCTACGAGGCTCCTAATAAACAGAAGAAACACTTCAAAGCACTTTTAAAGACACACATTTCCTTGTCTGCTGAATCCTCTGAATACTGGAAAATGTCTCAAATTAAAGGGAAAGAAAAGGAGAGCAAGCATCTTACTCTGTAAGAAAGGAGACGCCTGTCGTCTTTGTCTAGCATGAAGCCGTCGTTCAGATCATCTGCTGACATGTGCTTCGGTGTCTTCCTTTCTCCGTCCTCACCCTTTCCCAGCATCCTTCGAAGCCTCTCAGCCTGAGCCGAGCAAAAAGAAGCTCGTGTCCTTTCCCCTGGTGCCGGATCGTCCCATGGGGTTTGCCCTTCTCCTTAGCCAGAGGTGCAGGCACTGGCAGCACCAAGGGAAGGCTCCCTTGTTTAACACAGCCAACTGCTTCATCTGGTGGCAGAATGCTCTGCGGCAAGAAGGGAACTAGCTCCTCCACAGCCTGGCACCACCCCCGGCCTAGCCCCTGCCCTGCACTGGGGGGAGCAGGAGGAGGACTGGAAAGCAGAGCCAGCAGCCTCCAGGGCCCAGACTCAGGGCGGTGAGCAACCTGCGCTGTGAGCACATCAAAATGGCCACTCAGCAGTGTGCGTCTAAGTCACTTTTCTTCAAATACAATGAAACATTTTAGTGCATAGAAAAAATTTAGAAGGCAATACGCATGCCATGTTGTGGTGGCTCCTTGCGGTCAAGGATGTAGATGGAATGCCCACTTTTTATTTGGTGTACTGAGAATTTCTTGTGTTTTATTTGGAAATTTTGTTTCCATAACCAGAAATGAAAAGGGATACATAGTTGACTAATATAAACTGTAAATACGGACCAGTCTTTCAAAAAACAAAAACCAAAACCCCTGAACAGTGCCGCCCAGAGCTTGGCCTGTGACAGCTGCCACGGCAGCTGCAGGGCCCCCTACCTCTAGCTTCCTGAGCCGCTCCTGCTCCTCCTTTGCCAGCTCCGCTTCTGTCTTCATCTTGTTCGAGGGCTTCGCCTTCATCTCAAAGCCAAGCTCACGGACCACCATATCATACGCGTCAGGCTAGGGGCAGAGGAGAGCATTTAACACCTGACCCACAAGGCTGCCTGCTCGGTCCCGTCAGCCTTGGTGACCCAGGATCTGCAGGCTTCTGAATCACAGGGATTTTTTTTGCTCAAATAAAACTCTCAAAATATGCATGCTTCTTTGTGGTGGGATTAAGTGCCACACATGGTGAATCACACACTGAACCACAAGCATGCAACACAGCGCACAAAGGTAACACTCAGCGCAGGCCTAGACTGCCAGGCCTGAGCTACTCAGAGGCAGTTTCCCAACAACTTAGGAAAAATAGGATGCAACAGGGAATAAGAGCCGTGGTGAAGTGCAGACATGCGTCTGTTTGCTCCCATGGCAAATACTTCTCACCCACAGAGACGGCTGGACTTAATTCGCCTGGAGCAGACATGGAGGAAACCTCGAGTTTATCCCAATAGAATATGATCTCAGAGCCAGATACCAATGCTGTGCTGAAAGCCAGGTGTGGCAGAACAGGCCTGTCACCCAGAAGTAGGGAGGCTAAGGCAGGAGGATTGCTTCCAGGCAAGACCAACCTGGGCTACAGGGTGAGTTCAAGGCCAGACTGGACTACACAGTGAGACCCTGACCCACAAAAGGAACAACAAAATGAAACAAAACACAAAGTTCACTGAAAGCCTGTCCTGGTAAGAGGAAGGCCAGAAGAGACATCCTGGTAGCAGTCCTCTCCCCAGAGAAGTCAGTGGATGCCACGGGTCCAGCGCCGGTGTGAGCCCCACCTTGGGTTTTTCCTTCTCTCTGTTCCCAAACTTGGGAGTTTTGTGTGACAGGAGAGTCTGGATTTCTTTCCAGTCCTGGTCCAGCTTCTCTGTGAGCTCGAGGGCGTCTTCCCGCTGAGCCTGTCTCTCCCTCTGGGGAAAAAGGACACAAGTAGCGTGGTCAGGGCCACAACGCACAGGACCGTGTATGGGCAGCACAATGGCTGCCAAGAGCAAAGCACGAGGGACGCAGGTACTGGGGGCACCAGGAATGCTGCTGCCACTGCCTCTGACGAGAGGGCGAGACAGCAGAGCTGTGGAGGTCCTGCCACACCTCCAACACGATAGGCGGGGGGGCCCTGCAGGGACCACAGCACTCCCGCTTGAGAGAAAACCTTATCCCACTCCCATGAGATGTAAAAGGCAGCTTGGAAGCGTACGAGGCAAGACAGCCCAAACCCAGCAAGGACACTGGCAAAGACACTGAAAGCCCACCTTCTCCTGCTTGGACTTGGCAATGAGCTCTTCAATCAGCTCCTTTCGTGACTTCGGCTTACCCCCCTCTTCCTGTGGGGCAGCCTCCCCCTGAAGGAGCCCGCCACCACCTCCGAAGTGGGCAGCGGTCAGCTCGGCTGGAGAAGAAGCACAGAACAGCACCGTGACCCCAGGCCCTGGTACGGAGGCTCCTTCCCAGCCCCCTCCCCAATTTCCTTGGAAACCCACGTCCAAGAAGCAACTCTGCCACCCAAGAGCTGGCAGGGGCACACCTGTGACCAGCTGTCCAAAGAAACACATGCAGCCCTACCATTCACTAACTGGACACAAGCCAAGGGACCAGAACCCTGAGGCCCAGCTTCCTGTGTTCTCCTCAAAGATGGCACGACCAGGACAATGGTGTGGCCAGGCTCAGAGGGAGTCAAGCCCCACCGGTTCCTTGCACCCCTGGGTGGGGCTGTGAAGCTGGCTGAGCCCTGTCCCTGCCAGTCTCCAGCATTGCCAGTGGGTATGGGTGAGGACCCAGGTGGTCCTGGACTGTCCTCACTCTAGTACAGGAATTGTGGACCAGGGTTACTCATCTCTACCTCTTCCTATTCGCCAGAGAGACACAGTAGGAATCACTCATGTGACACAGCAATAACTCTTGCCAAGTGTGGTGGTGCACACCTGTCACCCCACCACTCAGGAGGCTGAGGCAGTCTGCACTACAAAGTGAACTCAAGGTCAGCCTGAACTGCATAGCAAGAGCCTGTCTCGAAAAACCAAAAATCCCACCAGGAACACAAGACAACAAAACAAAACAACCCCTTCTTTAAAACCTGACTGTGGTGTTATACCAGTAAAACCCCAGCCACTCAAGCAGTTGAGGCAGGAGGACTGTGAGTTCGAGGCCAGCCTGAGCACCTTAGGGAGACTCTTATTTCAAAACCAAGACAAAACAGTTTGGGGATGTAGCTCAGCACCACCTAGGTTCAACTGCTGATTAACATGGCAGGTAAAGAGGAAAAGAACTACATCATTAACATAACTATCACTAATTCAGATTAGAGTAACAGATTAGAATTTAAAATACAGTGGGGCAGTGCGGTGTGGTTTAGTGCAGAAGAGCTGCTTCATAATCAGCAGAATTTCATTCACAGCTCTAGTTCTCTGAGTACAAGAGGAAAACGGGCTACTGTGAAACTTAAGCAAGAAAATGGATCTTAGACTGCTTTCTCAGCCCATAAAAAGCATGTATTTTTTGTTTTGCTTTGTTTGAGACAGTCTCGCTATATAACTCAGGCTGACCTCGAACTCACGGTGATCTAGATGCCTGCTCAGCCTCCTGAATGTTGGGGTTACAGGTGTGCCCTACTGTATCTGGCTAAAAGCATCTATTTTATACCTGAAGCTTAAATAAATAAAGCTGCAACATGTAGAAGTTACTGGAAGGTAACACTTTCAGGCAACAACGTCTCTTGGTTCCAAGGAGGAGCAGAAGGCGGGATGGGCCTGCACCCACCTTACCAGACAAGGCTCCTGGCTCTTCAGTGTCACTGTCGCTGTCCACGGTGCCACTGTGCTTCTCGATGTCCGCCAGAGACTGGCCATAGTGTGTCAGCTCCTCATCATCATTCAGGTTGTAGATGCTTTTTTTCTCGTGATGTCGCTGACAGAAAAGGGGAAAAGTCAGTTACCTAAAATTTCCTGTTTCCTAGCAAAAACCAATCGCTTTTCCCTTATCTGTGAAATGTGATAGAGTAGCCCCATGCCAAAGGAGCTTATCCTGGGTCACCTGACAGGTGTCAGTGGATAGAGCTGGAACTGACAGAGGGAACATCTGAAAGAAACCAGCAGGCCAGGCCAAGCCCCTGGTGAGTCCCCAGTCCTCACCCAGCACCAGCCAACAAGGCGGTGCCTTTGGTGACACCTGTGGGACCCGGCCCCGCCCTTCGGCATGATTGCTGCCGTACAAGGCTGCCCCTGCACTGGGAGCAGACAGGTGCAGGTGTAGGAACCTGACACCACCCCCACCCCCACCACCCACCCGTGTGCAGACAGCGGGGGACCACCTTCTCCCTGCATGTGGCCTCTGACAACATTTATAGCAAAAGACCAAGAGCGAAGACTTGTCCACTTCCCCGCACCTGCTGTTCCAGTGCAAACCTCGTCGTCATCTTCTCCTCCGGGCTCATGCTGCTGTCGTACTCCCCAAAGCGCCTGTCTTTAAATACACCGGACTTGTCCCTTTCCTTGTACTCCTTCAGTAAAGTCTGGGTACGCTAGGAAAATAGATGTTACACATATCTCACAGAAGGTCCCAATGACCTCCACCAAGGGGATTCAGAACAGTGCAACCTTTAAAACTCAGATTTATGTGCTGTGATGTCAAAGATGATCCAGTTTGGGTCAGCAGTGACAAATCTCCTCCAGGAGGGACAATCTGAGACAAGAGAATCAGCTCATTCTTGGTGAAAAAGGGATAATTCTTTTTCTTCTTAGAGTTTACTTGGTGGTGCCAAAAGAAAGTATGAGTAAAAAAGCCCCAGAGTCCAGCTAAAGACGCCGCCTTTCCAGCTGCAGCAGCTGCCAGACAACTTAGGAGTGTGTCTATGTTAAGCCAAATTCACTTGGGAAATACAACTCCTTTCCTCCTTGAGGAGGACGCTTGTTCCCCAGGGACGATGTCCCTAGGAAATGCAGTGTTGTGTTTTCATGGATAATGTAAGACCTTAAAAATGTCTGTTAGGCCGGCACACCTGTAATCCCGGCACTTGGAGGCTGAGACAGGAGGGTTGCTGGGAGTTTGCAGCCAGCCTGGATTGCAGAGTAAATTCAAGGCCAGCCTGAACTACACAGTGAGACCCCTCCATCGCAAAAAGACAAAACACACAGACAGAAACAAACAGAAAAAAGTACCAAGTGAGGGCACAGTTTATGTTTTATAGTTTAGAGTCCCAAGGGGATCAATATTTCAATACAGAACTCAACAACTAAGAGCAAGTTTCAAATAACTGGGTATTCTCTTGGGAGCAGCAGAGGACGTGGCCTCAGAAGCCACCGCCTGGGGGACGGAGGTCTGCAGAAGGAGATCCCACTGGCCTCAAGCGGCCTGTAAGAAGGTACACAAGATGACGGGGATAAAGCTCAGCAGCACAGCGCCTGCCTGGCAAGTGTGAGGTTGTGAGTTCAATTCCCAGAACCAAAAAAAAAAAAAAAAAAAGAAGGGACACGAGTTCCCAAGAGACCACAAGGACAGAGAGAGCACAGTGTCAACCCACCACCCCACCTGAAGTTCTGTACGTGCTCCCTGCCTCAGTTTCCTCAGGTGTAGAAGGAAAACAGTAGCACAGTAGTACTTCCCTCCTAATGCTGACTGAAGATCAAATATAAACTTCTCGAGTCGGGCAAGGTCATCCCAGTACTCAGGAGGCTGAGGTAGGAGGATCATAATTCAAGGACACCCTGGACTACACAGTGAATCCAAGTCCAGCCTGAATAACAGTGAGACCCCGTGCCCAAAAAAACCCTAAAAATAAATAAGTGAACTCTTAACACAACTCCTGACCCTCCGTGAGGGATCAATGACTGTCTTTTTTTAACAAGAATATACAATTGGATTTATTCATGCGTAGGGTTGAAAGTACGTGCTCATTAAACAATTCTTAAGACATGCACACATTTTTCGAAAATGTGCTACAGTGGAAGATTGTGTTGACAATCTCTCCCTGTCTTCCAGCCTCCTGATTCCCAGAACTCGGGAGCCTGGGAAGCCCCAAGGCTCTGCCTTTGATACCCAACTAGAAAACCAGGTCCACGGAGCAAGTCAGTGGCCAGGGCCCTGCGGTTGAGTGTCACCCAAACCGCACCCTCCCACAGTACCTCTGTTGGGTGCCAAGCAGGAGTGGACCTCAATAACTATTTTAATAATTATTTTATAATTCACTGAAGATTTGAACAAACAGGCACAACTGCAGAGGGGTGAGGATGGGCCTGCCCTCCATGGCAGCACTGCAGTACTGTCCCTCTGTGCCACAGCAACTGCCAGGGAGAGAAGCCAGCAGGGATGGGCATACAGGGGCACGGAGGCCTATTGCTTCGTGGAAACCCTGGGTGGAGCCGCTCACCGTGCAGAGCTGACACTGCCCAGGGAAGAATGTCCTGACTCCCTCACTGTTAACTTCCTCCTGTTATCTCCTGGAGGGACTCGGCCTCCACACCTGACTTTCTTCTACCAAGGGCCACCAACAGGTGATCAGAGAGGAGCAGCGATGCCTTGCTCTCAGACACCAGAGGTATGAGCAACCCGCCCAGAAGTGGGGACCTCAGCTGGCATTTAGTGACTCTGGGAGGCAAGGAAGCCTTTTCTTGGGTGAACAAACCAGCAAGAAGTAAAGCAAAGATGACAGGCTGAGGCCAGACGGTGAAGGAGCCTGAGAAGAGTGGCGTGTACAGGAGGCTCGTGGCCCACTGTGTGTGTTACTTAGTTCTCACACCCACGAGGGACAGAATGCACGTTCCCGCCACTGTAAAGATGACAAAACCACCGCCAAAGTGGTAAAGTGTATCTTTCAGAGGTCACACTGCCCTGCACCCCATGGTTATGCTGACACTGCTGCCCTAGAGTGTATATTGGTGATGCTCACGATAGTGCACTGGGTGTCCTGTTACCATACAGCCAGCTCCTTACTGTAAAGATGGCATTTCACTGGAGTCACAGTGCACCCGAGTTGCACACTGTGTGGCAGAGCAGACTACAGACTCTTGTGTCTGTGTTTGAGACAGGGGCTCACTAATGCAGTTCAGACTCACCTTGAACTCACTGTGTAGCCGACTGGTCTTGAACTCGAAGTGATCCTCCTGCCTCAACCTCCCAAGTGCTGGGATTACAGATGTGCACCACCAGGCTCAGCTCCAACTGCAGACTCCTGAAGACTCTACAGAAGTTAAGCATTTACCTTTACCTCCCCAGTAGCTGGGACAGGACTGAGCTACATATGCTCAGTGGCACACACACCTGTAAGCCCTGCACTTGGGAGGCTGAACTGGGAAGATCACTTGAACACAGATTTCAAGACCAGCTGGGACAGCACAGTAAGACCCAGTCTCAAAAACAATGTGCACTCACTGTAGTTTAAAGGCTCTGCACACACTGGACCTGAAATGCAAGCTCCACCTTGTATCAGTTCCTGGAGTTGAGAAATTCATTTGTTCTTTTGGTGCTTTAGAGACAGGGTCTCCTTGTGTAGCCCAGGTCAGCCTTAAACTCCCAACTCTCCCACCTCAGCTTCCTGAGTGCTGGCATTACAAACACGCCATCACTCTACTCTGTGCCTTAACCTCTTCACCAACTTACTAATCTATCTTTCTTAGAGTAACAGCAAACACTGCTTCAAAGAAACCCAAAGGCCACGGCCAAGGATTTAGCTCAGTGGCATAAAGGCCTGCCTTGCAAGCGCGTGGTTGTGAGTTCGATCCCGGTAACCCCCTCAAAAAAGAAAGAAACCCAAAGGCCGCATGTAGTGCTGCACACCTGTAGTTCCAGCAATCAAGTCCGAAACAGGAGGATCACAGTGAATTTCAAAGCCAGCCTGCACATAGAGCGAGACCCTGTCTCAAATCCCTAGACCCCCTAAAGCCTAAGGAACATGTCTTGGCAGTTGCCATTTGTTGAACTGAATTTGAAAGGCAGTACAAAATACTCTGGGGCCATAAACACAGGAAAGATAGAAGCTACGAGATTTTCCAAAGAAAGCAGCATTTCGGTACCTCCCAAGGGGCAAGGAGGACGGTTAGGAGTTACCACGACGCCCAGGCAGCTCAGAGGGGATTAACTCCGCCAGAGGCAGAGCGTCACCGAAGCCACACTCGTGTGCAAGGCCCGCGGGCGCGGCGCTTTTCCAGCGGAAGATCATCCAGCCCAGGCAAAGGGAAGCATGGAGACAGAAGCAGCCAGTGCTACGTGAATGTCACGCTCTCCATTTACAGACGAGGAACCTGAGGCACTGAGAAGGCCGCGGTTGGCTCGAGGCTGCGCAGCCAGCCCTGGGGGGACCCAAGCCCTGGGGGGCCCCTTACCTTCCTGATGGCCCGCGCGCGCGACACGCCGGGCAGCCCCACGTCGTGGCGCGTCTTCCTGCCCAGGATCTGGAACTTCTGCCTGTTGACTTTCACTTCGAACGGGTTAAGGTTGGCCTTCGTCGGTGCCCTGGGGGCTTGCCTCCGCGTCCCGGCCGGCCTGGCCTTGCCCATGGCGCACACGCGAAGCACACCACTCGCCGCGGTCTTCCCGGCCTAGAAAATGAGACGCTGTCTGGGCGGCCCGGTTAACGCGCGCAGCCTCGCGAAACGAACCGTCTAGTCTCGCGATAAGTGCTGATCTCTCAAGAAGAGGACGCCTCCGGAAAAGTAACCGACTGGCTTCCACTTCACTCGCCCTTCCCCATTGGTTGAACAACTACAACTCCCAGCAGGCCACGCTCCTGTGACTTCCTGGCGCGGGACCTTCTGGGAGCTGTGGTGTCCTTCGCTAAGAGAGCGCTCCGGCGCCCTCTTCTGGGAAACCGTTAGCCAGGAGCCGGCTGTCACGCGGGTAGCGGGCGGCGACGGCGCCCCCTGCCGGTAAGCCCCCTGTGTGGTGGGGCGTGGCTGAGGCTCGTGTCCGCGCGGGCCTGGACAACCTGGCGGACCGGAGCGAGTGCGATGGCGCGCCGGCGGTGACAGAGTCGCTCGGTCGCGCCCCGCTAGAGCCCGCAGCGAGGTCGGCCAGGGCTCACAGCGGCAGCGGGGGCGGCGACATCGTCGGCGGAGGCGGCAGGCCCTCTGCCCCGAGGCGCTGTCCGCGGTCGTCCGGGCGATGCGCTGCGGCTGCGGCGGCGGCGGTGGCGGCGGTAGCGTCCTCTCCCACCCAGCCTGTCTCGCCTCCTCGATCCCGCATAGTCCAGCGGCGCCGGCGGAAGCGGCGGAAACGGCGGCAGAGGCGGCAGCGGCGGCGGTTGATGGAGCTGCAGAACCTCGCGGCCAACGCACTGCTGTTGAGAGCGCGGCTCGGTGGGTAGGCGGTGGCGCCCTACCCGACGGGCCTCAGATCCCACGGGGCCGACCCGGCCCTCGGGAGCGGGTGGGCCGCGAGAGGTCAGCCTGGACCCGCTGGTGAACACACGGTCGGGAGGAGTGGGCAACACAGTCTCCCGGGCTTCGGGTGAAGACCTGCGGGCAGAGGAGCCCTGAAAGTGGTGACGTCCAACTCCAGAGGCTTGAGCATCAGTGTTTGTAACCTTGGTTAGAAAGCCTCGCAGGGAGTCACATACATTGCTCAGGAAACCCCGGAGTGAGTGAATGAGTGAGTGAGCCCAGAATTCCATACCAAACCGAAGTTAGGGCCCAGAAGGACCTGAGATTAAAAAGCCCTGAAGGCATGTTTATAATCCCAGCATTCTGCGAGGCTGAGGCAAGAAGATGGTAAATTCGAGCCCAGCCTGGACAATTTAGCCATTTAGTAAATCCCTGAAGACCGGCAACATAGTTCAGTGCAAAGGCCCAATGTTCAATCCCCAGAAGCATTAAACAAACAAACAAAAAAATCATCCTACCGCTGTGACCTTTGTCCTGCAGTAAATCTCCCTATGTATTTGGATCTGTTCTGGGCTTCTGTTTTTCTCCTGTTTACTCCTATGCCTTATTGCATCGAATGAATTGTTTTCTGAAGGCAGGAGGTGTAGCCCGGTGGAGAGTGCTTAGTGTGCCCCTTCCATATCCCGGGGTTCCATCCCATGCAAGAGCTGTGGGATTTGAAAACAAAGGCCTCACCACCTCCCTGTGTTTCTACAATGATCTTTTTTTTTTTTTTAATCCAAAAAACTGAGACTGCAAAGAGAACCAGGCCTTGATTTTCTGTTAACACCTTGCCCCTCAGCTCACAGCACTCTGTTTGCCCTTGTTTATCCCACACTCTGCTATGGGTTGCCCGTGGAAGTGAGGTCTGACTGATGTTAGGGCTTAACCTGTGTTCTTTCCCCTCTACCTTCACTGCTGGGTATGATGTGCAAACAGGGACTGTTGTACCAGGGAAACCTCATTGTAATGCTGCAGAGATTAAATAATGAGGTAGATATAAATGTTCTTTTTTTTTAAATCAAAAAAAATTTTTTTGTACTGGGGATCGAACTCCGAACCTTACACTTGCCAGACAGGTGCTTTTGCCACTGAGATAAATGTTCTAAAAATGCCAAAAAAAAAAAAATCACAAAGTCAGGATCTTCTTCCACAAAAGCTTAGGATAGCAGTAATAGGTTCAAAATGGAGAGTTTTAATTTTTGTCCCACAGGATATCTTGTATTAACGCCGTAGGGTTGTGATTCTTAGGAGGCCTGCCCTCAGTGAGCAAGACTATTATTGTTTTTTGAAGGAGTCTGTATGTACAGTTTTGTTACTGTTTTAAAAAATTGAATATAAAATGTTAGAAATACATAGGCATATGCTGAATGTTGGTTGTAATTTAGGACTGTTTCCCCAAGCTAACAACTGTTTGTTTGCTTCAGAATAACTCCTAAAATATATGCATGGTAGCATACTTGTAGTTCCAGCTCTCAGGGAGGCTGATGCAGGAAGATCACTAGTTCAAGCTCAGCCTAGATAATTTAGTGATTTTGTAAAACCCTGTCTCAAAATAAAAAAAAGAGCTAGGATTGTAGCTCAGTGCAAAGGCCCAGAATCCATCCCTGGTACCACATACACAGACACACAACCCAAGAGATGACCAGGCTTCTTTCAACATGCAAAGGTCACTACAAGATGATACTGTATATAAATCAGGATGTTCCTTGATTGACACCAAATCTGTTCTGATTTTCAACTTCCCAGCCATCAGAACTGTGAGAAATAAGTTTCTGCTGTTTCTCTCTCAGTGCGCCATATTTTGTAGCCCAAACAGTCTAAGCTGGTCTCAAACAAGATTGTTGGAAACTTTCTCCTTTGAAGAAGAGTGACAGATGCTGCTACCTTCACAGCGTTGTTTGTGATTGTGCCAAGGGTGCTTTTTTTTTTTTCCAGGCATGCTTTAAAGAAGAGTAAAGCAAACATTTCATTAATAAAATAAAACACAAAATAATACTTTTTCAGGTCTGGGGATTTAGCTTAGTGGCATAAGTGCCTGCCTTGCAAGCGCACAGTTGTGAGTTCAATCCCTGGTATCAAAAAAAAAAAAATCCTTTTTCTAATTTAGGATTTTCTGCCTGTAATCTTAGCACTCGGGAGGCTGAGGTAGGAAAATTATCAAGTTCAAGGCAGCAACACAGCAAGATTCTATCTCAAAAAAAAAAAAAAAACCCAGCAAAATTTAGGATTTTTTTTCTATATCATAATTTGTTAAGCAATTTACAACGTTTGTTTAAATACCCTTAAATTCCTTTGTAACAGACTTCTCATTAGACCTCATTTTATCTCTTGGAAAAATTCACAGCATCAGTGCCAAGAGGATTATATGATGTGTGCATCAAAAGTTGGTTTTGGTCTAGAACGTCCCCCAGATTCCCATGTGTATGGGAGGCAATTGGATGGTGCGGCCCTGTTCTCATCAGTGGGTTCACCCCTTGGCGAGTTGGGTAGCCAAAGGTGCTGTCAGGCGGTGTGATCTGGTGGAGGGTGGTCACTGGGGTGTGACCTGGAAGAGTTATTCTTGTCCCTGGCTCCTCCCTTTCTCTGCTTCCTGGGTGCCATGGGTTGAGCACCTTTTTCTCCCCCACACTCTTCCTGTTCCTGCCAGCTGACTGGCTGGGCTCAAGCTAAGCCAAAATAACCCTCTCCTGAAGATGCAATCTCAGAAGTGGGAGGAGACTGCGGCACACTTGTAACTGTTCTGTTCTGAGTTCGGGTTCCAGTGTTACAGCAGTTTCGTTAGCACTGTATTATCATTGACACTGTTTTTTTGCTGGGAATTTTTTTGGATACAAAGAGCTAACTTAAGCAAATAGGAAATTTATGGAAAAATGTGAGTTGGCTCAGAGAATCAGAGCAACAGCCTAATGGCCAGGCTGTAAAAGACAGGACCCATCTATGGTTGTATTTATTCAGCAGATGTTTTTGAGTACCTGTTGTATGCTAGGAATGTTCTAGGTGCTGTGCCTATAACAATAAACAGCATGGTCAGAAATTTCTTCCATTGTAAGAGACTACATTCTCTTTTTCAGATTTTTACTTATTTCTTTAAATTGGCACATAATAAATACACTTATTTGTGGGTTATAATGTGTTTCAATACATGTATACAATGTGTGCAATGATCAGATCAGGGTAATTTACATAGCCACATCTTAAATATTTAGCATTTCTTTATGTTGGGAACATTCAAAACCCTTTCCTGGCTATTATGAAATATATGGTTAATTGTTGTCACACACAGATACCTCACTGTGCTATAGAACATTAGAAGTAGTAATCCCAGCACTTAGAAGGCTGAGGCAGGAGAATCATTATGAGTTTGAGACAAGCCTGGACTACATAGTAAGACTCCATTTTTGTTGTTGTTGTTGTTTGGTACCAGGGATTGAACTCATGACCTCACGCTTGCAAAGGAGACTCCATTTTTAAACAAAATAAAGAATGGTAGAAATGATCCCTGTGGAGACCGTGTTCTCACAGGGTGGCCGACCTGAGATAAATGCATAGACATATGATGTGTTAGCAGAGGAGGAGTGCCAAGATGGAAGCCAGTGCAGGGACAGGGGTGACAGATGTCCAAGTACTGTTGGCACTTAGCTGGATTGGGTGGGGCTGCTGCTCAGTGACCTGGTCTCAGTCATTGAGGCTGTGGTAGCAGGTTCCTGTCTGTTTTCTTTTCCTGATCATGTCTCACTCCTTTCAAGACTCACAGCCTGGCAGGCAGAGGGCATGGCATTGCTTGGCTGGCTGCTCGGCTCCTGCCCCTTCCTGGCATCCTCAGCAGGGAGAGCCAGGACCAGGCTGACATGGGCCATAGGTACGCATGGCAGGGAAGTGGAAGGGAGAGGCTGCGATTAGCCTACAGGAGGATGTGGCTGCAGCTTTCCTGAGTTAGATTGGCTGGCTGGGCTCGGCCGGCTGGGAGAGGGGAGGTAGAGCACAGCAGAGGGTGCCAAGGTGGGGGACGCAGCAGCCCAGCCTGTGGCTGGAGACAGTCTGTGGTCTCAGAACCTCTAGGTGGCCGGCCAGGAGAGGGCTCTAATCTCTAGAAGTAGTTTATCAACGCCTTGATTCCAGACCTTTACCAGCCAATTCTTCATTTGTTCCCACCCCTGAGAGCCACTTTAACGCTTGTCTGCTTTGTAAATGAAGAACAACTTCTCTGTTTTTTGGACACGTTCTCTTACTCTTATCCTGTGGACGCAACCTATCCACTGTGTGGCAGGCGCAGGAGGCCTTTCTTGCTTCTTTCTTCATTAGTTTTCCCAGTTTGCCTTCATTCTCTTCTCTGAAGCTTTCTCTAATTCTTCCAACTCAGAATGTGCTCTCTGCCCCTGGGAGTCTGGAACTTGGAGTTCATAACCCAGTATAGCATGTGGCTTTCTCTAGCTAAATTGAAAACTGGTTAAGGACAAGATACTGTTTTCATCTCTTTCAGTGCCAGCCACATACCCTGGTACTTAGTGAAAGTTGGAGATTAAGGAATTGATTTCTATTTTTGTTGAATTCAAGAGGAAGAAGGTGAAATACATACTTGAAACTAAAAGGTTAGGTTGACAGGGAGAAAATAAAGCATGTCCCTTTTGGCCACAGAGCTTTAGTATAGCGAGCATGGATAGCTACCATTAGTGAGGCTTTGCTCGGTCCAGGCAGCACGTGGAGTTCTGTGCAAGTACTGTCCCTGCTGCTCCTAGGCTGTCACCTAACTTTTAGGGAACAGATTCCTTGGGGCTGTGTGTCATGGTGTTTGCCACTTAGCAATGGTGGCTGTGGTTGTAGGTTTTCCTGTTGTGTCCCAGAGTCATGATGAGGAGCTGGCACTGTAATGTCACCTTGTAATTTGATTGGTCTTGAGCCTGGTTCTTTGAATTCAGTCTATTCTCATTCTTAAGATGTATAAGCTTCTCTGTTCCTCAGCCCCATTTATCCTTCTGCTCCGTTATTTCTTATGTGTATTTCTTTATCTTTGCCTGATACCCCTGCTGTCTGTCTTGTGTGTTTCTGTGTTTTGGGGTTTTTTTTGGGGGGGAGGTAGGATCTGGCTAATTTGCCTGGTCTAACCTCTGTCTTTCTTGTCATGATCCTCTTGCCTCAGCCTCCTGAGTGCCGGAGTAACAGACATGCACCACCACAGCAAGCTCCTCTCTGGGACTCAGGGCAGGAGTTTCCTAGTTGATCTCTTTATTTCCAGCCTTCTCCTCTGTCATCCTCTGTTAGAAAACGCTATAAGAACCGTTTTCTAAAGCAAGTTTGGCCACTTCGGTCTCATGTTGACAGTATGGCCCTGGATCTCCACTGCAGGTCAATTGTCCACCACTTTGGGTGTCATGGCCACAGTCCGCAGGCCCTGGTCTGCCTGGCCCAGTCTGCTCTTCCTCTGGTGTCCCTGCAGCTGGATGTAGGTGCTCTCTCTGTTCAGCTTCTGGCCCATCCCTCTTCTGCTCGAGCCGCAATTCCCATGTCTTCTGCAAGACACTTGGGCACCTTGTTCTTCTTGGTGGTTGGGACATGTGACGACTGCTGTGGGCCACTCTGTGTCCCCTCTGTGTCACTGGCATCCAGCACTTGGGTGCTGACTGCAAACTGAAGGAAGAAAGCGCGGTCTGCAGTTCTGATAGTGGTGATGACCAGAAGTGATGGTTTCAAAAGAAGCCAGCAGAAGCTGGGAAGCAGGGGCAAAGCAGGTTTTATTCAGCTGTTCAATGTCAGTTGGCCCCATCCTTTTAAGTGCTAAATCTCTTGTTTTCTTTACAGTACTTGCTTGTTTGAGGCAGGGTCTTGCTAACATACTTGGCCCTGAGCATGAGTAGCCAGGCTGGCCTTAAACTCAGGCCCCTCTTTCCTCAGCCTCCTGGGCGCAGAGACTGCAGCTGCGCACCACGGTGCATGCTGGTGGACTTTTTACTTTTTTTTTTTTATTTCATTTTTTTGGTACCAGGGATCAAACTCACAATCTCGCACTTGCCAAGCAGGCACTTATGCCACTGAGCTAAATCCCCAGGCCCATTTTTACTTTATTTTGAACGCAGCGTTTTGATTATTGCTGCAAGTCAGCCTGAGAGTGCCGAGCTGGGCTGGCTGGGGCCACAGCTCCGCACTCGGGCAGAGCGCAGCATGGTCCACCAGCCCTCTGCACCTGCCTAGCGGAAGCTGAGCTAAGAGGCGCTTTCTGGCTCCCGGGACCGTATGGCAGCATGGCCTTGGCTGCTCTCCACCAGGGCCGTAGGTCTCACGTACCTTCCTGCAGAGGTATGCTGCCTGAGGGTTCACACTGGAGCCCTGCACCTTGTTTGTGTGTCGTTTGGAAGTCAGCGTCGCACTCTCAGGCAAAAAACGATCGGGATCAGTGATGGTGCCGCAGCTGCTGAGCAGTGGTGTGTGTGCCAGAGTGCAGCAGGCCCTGGGACCTGCATGGCAGGGCTTGCGATCACTCCCTGGGGCAGTGCGGCATGGGACAGTGGAGTGAGGCTGCGCTTGGTGGCACACACCTGAGGAGTTAGGGGGACGGTGACTCAGAAGGAGCGGCACAGCTGGAGCTCAGTGCAGAGGCCCTGGGTTCAGTGCTCAGGACCACGGGGAGGGAGGAAGAACAGGAGGCAGGGAGAGGAGAAAAGGGGAAAGCGGAAGTGACAAGTGCCCAAGTTCTGCCTGATAGGGGATCCAAAAAGGATGGTGAGAGAGGGATATTATTGAGCAAGGAAAAGGGAATAAGGGACATTGTAAGGACAGCAAATGGGGTGTGGGTGTGATCAAAAAATGATATGAATTGAGAGCCCCTCAAAATATGAAACTGGGCAATGGTGGACAGGGGTTGATGTGAGGCAGAAATGATCAGTGTGTGCTATGTGCGTACATGAACCTGCCCAAATGAAACGAATTTGCCTGTATAACCAGCTCAGACATCACTTATGGCCAGCTGTGTGCTGCATGCCTGTGATCCCAGCACTTGGGAAGCTGAGGCAGGAAGATCACTACAAGTCCAACAGCCTGGGCTACATACTGAGTTCAAGGACAGCCTAAGCTTCATAGCAAGACCCTGTCTCAAAAAAGGCCAAAATAATCAAAAATATTTAAAAAGATAAAGCATCACACAGATGGGATAAAAAAAGAATTAAGATATATTATGAACAGGTATAAATCCCCTATGATGAATATGACCATTATGTATGACAAATACATACTAATTTTAAAAAATGAATTTAAAAAAAGAAAAGGTCATATGGGAAAAAAGTTGCTTTACCAAAAAACCGCACAAAAAAAGCAAAACAAAAGTGAGGTCACCTGTACCAGGTCATGTGGATGTGTAAGGCGAGAGCCTCCATCGAAGCTGTCACTGAGCATCTGCTCGTGCTGGGCCTTGGGAGCTGCAGGGGGGCAAAGCAGAGTGTCCCACCTTCGTCAGACCCCGCTGTGTAGGGAAGACCCACAACAAAATGGAGTCAGAATAGAGCATGTAATGGAGCAGCTCGTGCTGTGGGGAAAATAAAGCAAGAAGGGAAAATGGAGGTCGGGGAAGGAAGCTGACAGGAGAAGTAAGAAAATAGCCCTGCGGAGGCAGCAGTGCAGGCAGAGGGCAGAGCAGTGCCCAGGCCCCGTGGCAGACGCCTGCCTGGCACATGGACTGTGTCAGGAGGACCCTGCCCGGACCACAGGTGGAGGGCAGTGGGCGGGAAAAGTGGCAGGGGGCCCTTGCACCCCTGTGAGGACTGCAGCTGTCACTCTGAGCCACCCAGATAGCCAGAGGTTCCTGGATGGAGACTGAGGGTGATCTTCCTGCCTCAGCCACCAGGGAGCTGGGATTACAGTTGTGAGCCACCACACATGGTTCAGACGTGTTAGCCTAATGCAATGGCGTTACCTTGTTACGGTGTTGTCTGAGTTAGACTAGGCAGAGTATTCTTTGCTGGTTTTTTCCACCCTAGCACTGGGAATTGAACTCTGGGTGCTCTATCACTTAGCTACGTTCATATTCCTTTGCTTGCTTGCTTGCTTGCTTGCTTGCTTGCTTTCTGAGACAGGGTCTCATTTTGTCAGACTGGCCTCGAACTCACTCTGTAGCATCAGGCTGGCTGCAAACTTTTAGTAATCCTCCAGCCTCAGCTTGCTGAGGATTAGGATTCTGGGCATCCACCACCATGCTGGCTCGGGCTGTCCTGTCATCCTACAAGCGGTTTACTATTGAAACGAGGATCTTGGAAATGTAAAGTTTCCCTCCTGCAGTGGCCCTGGTAGGTGCTCAGGGTATGGCACCATCAGCCACAGGGAACCAAAGTGACAGAGGCCTGCAGAGGTCTGGCTGTTGTCACCACTGCAGCCTGCAGAGGAGGAGGCCACAGAGCCCTGTGTGCGACTGGCTGGGCTCTTGCCCCTTCCAAACTCGTTCACAGTGAGGTCTTCACCACACAGCCCTGCCTGCCTTCTTCACAAGCTCTGAACTCCCCCTTCCCGTCTGGGCCATGGAAAGGGCTGCCGTGGCAACACAGCCGCCACAGGCAAGGTCCTCTGTGAGACGTGATCCTGACAGTTCTGGCAGTGTGGTTGTCACCCTCGTGCTGCGTGTCTGGGTCTCTGTGTGGGATAGGGAGCTGAGGAGACGGAAGCCTGAGCAGCCCTTGGTGGTGCTGACCTGCTGCTGGCTCACGGAGGAAAGGGAGCCAAGCCGGCTTTGTCTCCCCGGAGCTCTTCTTTGACAGAGGAAAAGACCATCTCTCTTTTTCTTCTTCTAGTACTGAGCATTGAACCCAGGGCCTCAGTGCATGTGCTCTACACTGAGCTACATCACAGGCTTTTTACTTTGAGACAGGTTCACACTTCGTTGCCCAGGCTGGCTTAGAACTTGACAATTCTCCTGCTTCAGGCTCCTGAGTACTTCGGAATACAGGTGTGTGTCTGCAGAACACAAATGTGCTTTGTGTTTGGCTCTACAGATGGACATTGTCTGTGAAAAGTAGTTCAGAGCAACTCTTGTCAAGGGGATTGTTACGGCTTGTTTCTAGATGTCCCTCCAAAGCGTCATTTGGTCATAGGTGGAGCTTTCGAGAGGTGTCTGGACCTGAAGTGTGTGATGGTGGGATCAAGGGTATGAGATTACTAAGTTAGTCCTCTGATTGACTTGCCATAGTTCTGGGCAGGATTAAAGGTGCCCCACTCTGGGTGTGAGTGCTATCCAGCCTAAGGATAGGAAGCCTGGTTAAAATACAAGGGACAGCCAGGTTTAGTGGCACACACTTATCATCCCAGGAGGCTGAGGCAAGAGGATCACTGTGAGTTCAAGGTCAGCCTGGGCTACATAGTGAGAGCCTGTCTCAAGAATAAAATAAAGAATAAATAAAAGATATAAGGGACATAAAGAGGGCCTCTTGTCCCTTGTCACTTGCTGTCCTCTGTCTGCCATGGACTGTTCTCTGTTTCTAAAAAAAAAAAAAAAAATGGCTTGTCAACTAAGTGTTGCCAAGTTTTGGGCTACTCGCCTCTCCTGCTAGACTTGGATGCCAGGTTCTTCTTACCTTGAACAATTGAACAAAATGAGCTAAAAGCAGTGGCAAAATTTATTCAAAAAAGTAAAAGTGAAGCATGGGAGAGAAACTGGCTGAGTAGAAAAAGAGCAAAGATGAAAGAAAGTGCGTGCTGTGTCTGGGACACACAGTGGGTTATCACAGAAAAGTGTGATAGCGAAGCCTTCATGGGCTCAGTGTGTCTGTTTGCTAAGTCTTGGGAAACCCTTGAGGACTGCTCCATCCAGGTCCTGAGAGGCAGTGCCAAGATCTACACCTCAGGCTGAAGCTGGGTCCTATTGAAAACCTGCTGGAATTCTCCCCAGAAAGCTGTTTTGCTTTTGTGTCTGAGACACACCCACACCCCCAGCTGGTGGTGCCATGCCCTAATCTCCTGTGTGATGGCTGCGCGTGAATAGCATTGAGTTGGCTAATGCTTTTCCAGTCATTTATCATTGATTCGTGGATCTTCTGTCTCTCACTTACAGTGTAGGGCAGGGACTTGACTTCTTTCAGCTTTGGAGGTGGAACTCAAGGTGTTGTACTTGCTGGGCAAGTGCTGTACCACTGAGCTCCGCTCCAGGCTTTGTGGTTTTAACCATTACCTTTCCAGTGCTTTGAATGTTTTTGGTACATAGTAGGTAATCGGTAAATATGTGTTAAAGGAAAAACATAAATGTTTGTCTAGCAGCTCTTTACAATATATCATGTTAAATGTGGCTCACAAATTTGGTAGCTAAACCTCAGCAGAACTTCTTACAGGTCAGGGCTCCATGGTTTCTAAATGACAGGCAAGATTGGTTACACCACTTGGGAGTTTGTCCCCCATGAAGCTGACTTTCAGGTAGGACAAGGCGTGTGAGGTTGAACTGTACTCATCCAGCCACACACTGAGCTATTAGCGGCCATAGTTGATTACCTGGATATTGCTGGCTATGAATGAGTGCCTCTTCTCTATTACAAGCACCATGTCAATACGTTTCATATTTTAACACAGAAACCCAGGAAAATGCCTCTTTTTTTTCCCCAAATATAGGAGGATTTGGCAAAAAAAATGGTCGTAGTAAAAAATGGAGGGAGATGCTGAAGCTGCCCTCTGTCAGCCAGTGCCAAGAGCTGAGGCATTTCATCGGTGAGTAGACCGACAGCATAGTAATAAAAGTTACCAGTAATTTCATGAAAGCATTAGTCTCGTAAGAACATAGTCTGTCAGGGCAGGGGTGTGACTCTGTGGATGGGAATTTACCTTGTATTTCTTCTTTGCGACTTTTGGCACACCGTGTTTTTTCCATATGGAAATCTTAGTTCTTTACATAGACAAATATTTTATTTCTTTATTTTTAGCTCTTGTGTTTAGAAAGGGTATCTTTATTCCAAGATTGTTTTTACAAACCAATTCATATTTTCTTTAGTTCTATACTAGTTCCATTTAGTGCTGAGGGTTTAGCTCAGTGGTACAGCACCTGCCTGGCAAGCACTGGGTCCTGAGTTTGATTCCCCATACCAAGAAAAAAAAATCCTTTTAAAGAAAGTTTAAACATCTCAAGTGATCAAAAGTAGTTTCAGATGGTTTAAAGAGGGAGGTAGGTTTTGTTTCCCATAAACTTATTGTTTTAACCCTGTGAGTTTTAAATACAGCAGCTTGAGACGTAACTCACTTGTCACGTCCTGTAATCCAGCAATCTGTCATACGAGGTTCCAGGCTGGGAACGGGGCGGCTGGGTTCAGTGCCCAGCACTGCACATAGAATCAAGTGTGCAGTCCAGTCATCTTGACATGCTCACGGAGTCATATGGCCGTCACCACAATTTTATGACATCTCTGTCACCTCAAAGAGAACCCTGCTTTCACTGGTGGCCCTCTGTCCCTCTTCCACTGCCAGCCCTGGGTGGCTGTAAACCTGCTTCCTGTTTGCTGACTGGCTTGCTCTGGGTGCTTTGTACACAGGAGGAGCGTAGCCTAGGCGGTCTTCTGTGCCTGGCTTTTTTCATGTAATGTAATGTGTTCAGTGTATCCATGCTGTCAGCACAGGTCTGTGCTTGTTCTCCCATTCAGCACTAGACACTGAAGTGAGGGGTGCTGTGCTGCATAGTGCAGCCCATCTCATTGGTGAAGTGGCTGTTCCTTCACCGTGGACTTGTCTTGGCAGCTTGCTGAAAATCAGCGGAGCCTAGTACACTTCTGCCTGTAGTCTCCAGCAAACCTATGGCACATGTGCCACGGCAAGCATGCAGAGGCCTCTCCATGGTGACGTCACAGGCTGCGTGAATTGTTTTCTCTAAATTGAAACCTCGGGTTTATTACAGTGTTGGCACTTTGCAATAAATCAGTGGGCTGTGGGTTGCGGTTTAGTCAGTAAAGCTTCACCATCACTGGTCTAGCTACTTGAGAGGCTGAGGCAGGAGGATAGCTTGAGCCTACGGGTCTGAGGCTAGTCTGGGCAACATAGCAAGATCCTATCTCAGAATTAATGAAAAACAACCTGGGCATAGTGGTGTGTGCCTGTAATTCCTGCACTCTAGGAGACTGAGGCAGGAAGACTGAAAGTTCAAACCCAGCCTAGACCACTTAACAATTTAAACAACCTGTCTAAAATAAAAAATAAAAGAAAGGGTGGGAGTGTGGCTTGGTATGAAGGCCCTGGGTTCAACCCCTGGTACCACACACAAAAAACAAAGGGTCTGCTGACTGTAAAGGTGACCATTTACTTTTAGACTCTTGTAAATATCCATGAAATTGCAGTTAGGGGTCAGTCAATTAACCCAGGAGAATTTTCCTATGTCAACATCTCCCACTTACCTAGGAAACACTCCTAGGGCTCAGGAATTTGGGGTGTATTGTTCAGTTCTGTCTGTAGCTTGGCAAGGAGCTGCCACCCCTTTCCAAGTAGCTTCAGCCTTGTCTGTCCTCCCAGCGGTGGATGACCGTCCCACCCTCCATGTCCCCACTAGCACTCAGTGTCATTACAGCAATTTTGTGGAGTAGTACTTGCTTCTTTGGTGAGTAACGACATTGAACACCTTGTTGTGGCTTCTGAGCCACATGTATATCTTCTTCTGACAGATTGGTGTCTGATCCGCAGTGTTAACTGCACCTTTTTGTGACTATAGCATAGAGAGATTAGTATGGAGGTTGATTCCAGTATTTGACATTTGCATGGTAATTAAGATACTGTGAACATTTCTTTGGGACTATTGATACTTTCAAATACAGCAGTACCTCAGCTCATGAGCTCTCTTTTTCCACAATTCTGGTCACAAACTGGTGCTGGACATGAACTGAGTCAAATTCAGTGGTTAGGGTCAATGTTGACCTTATGGGAAAATGTGATTTGGTCTTCATCCAGTTCAGTTTGCAACCAGAATCATGGAGAGAATTGAGTTTGTGAACTGAGATGCCACTGTATATTAGGAGAATCATGGAATTACACTTTTAGATACATTTGCCTTTAAATTGTGTAAGTGTACTTCTAATTCTTTGGGGTAATTTTTTAGCACATAGAATGAAGTAACTTAACCCTGAAGGTCCCATTAATTATTAGCTTGTTGGTATTTGTTAATTGCCGGAGTCCAGCTGCGGCAGGGCTAGGGTTTCCCAAAGGTGGACAGGGAGTCGGCGAGTGAGAGACAGAAGACACTGCACACCAGTCTGTGAGTGAATCTGAATCCGCTTTATTTTTTAGAAGCTGGAATATATATTTGCTAACCTTGGCAGCAACCCCCAGCCCCAAGTAGGAAGCGCCCCAGGCCCAGGGCCAG